>JAPYZL010168784.1:0-46404 GCA_030522825.1 Platygaster orseoliae
TTTGGCTTCGCCTATTTTGACCCTCGCCTTCGGCTCGGGCAAAAACGTACGGCTTCGCCAAAATTGACTCTAGCTCCCGATTACGAAAATGTTCATTATTCAACGCCGTGTGGAAAAGGCCACTTTTCCATACTAGTGAAGAAATATACTATTTCCACATTAGCGAAGAAATATAGTATTATTCAACGCTGTGTAGAAAAGGCAAGTTTTCCACGCTAGTGAAGTAATATACTATTATTCAACGCCGTGTAGAAAAAGCCACTTTTCTGCACATTGTTGGATAAAAGTATGGAACAATTTTTTTAACTCATCTGATTACAATCCTCGTCTTTGGCTCGTGTTGCAACTATCAGATTCGTTAAAAAAAACTTTTCCACACTAGTGAAGAAATATACAATTTCATGAATTTTCAGTGATTTTTACGATGAAATGAAGAAGTATAATGAACACATTCTACCATATTTAATAATAATCAAATAATACTCAATAATATTTTTATTATTTTATTTATTATAATAAATAAATTAATATTAATGCATAATAAATATTTCATTCATCATATTATTTATATTTTTATTATTTCAAATATTAAATATTTCAAAAATATGTAATAGTTGAAAGTATTTTGAAAGCTGTAAAATTAAATGACGATTTTCTTGATTTTATCATTTCACAACGTCTTTAATAAATTAATTACTTATATTTTGTGTTTGATTATTAATTAATTTTTGTTATAAAACGATTGTAAAACAGAAAATGCGTTTTAATTTACATGTAACGTCGCGATGTCCCGAAACTCGTCGCAATCGATCAGCGTTTGGATCATCGCGAGGGCGGCGTCGAGAGCGAAGGCCCGGTCTCGCGAACTACTCACCGTGTTGTCAAGCCTTTGCCGTAAATGCACGACCTGAAAAACAAAATTTGACTGTTAAAGAATAATCAAGTAATTGTTTTAATCATCTTAATTATTATTATTATTTTTGAGTGCCACGTATAAATATTTATAATTAAATGAATCGGTTAAAAATTGTACGATTTTCATATTTTTCATATTTTTCATTTTTTTGTATTATTATTGAATTCAATTTTTTTTTATTTATTTATAATTTTATTTTTTTAGTATATAATTTATTTGTATTATATAATTATAAAATTTATTTATAATTTTATCTATAATTTTATAACTGTTATTATTATTGTGATTGATTTTATTATTTTTTATTGTTATGATTTAATATCAAATTAGGAAAATAGGAGTAATGAGCATGAAAATCAATGAAAGTACAATAACGAAATGATGCAATTGATTATAATTAATAATTTTTAATTAATTTGTGGATTAATTACAAATGTTTGATGTGCATTGAATATTTAATTATAATTTCATGGGGAAAAAGGGAAAAACGGGTGTTTGAAGGTTTATAAAAAGGTAGCGGTAAAAAGCGCGTGTATGCGAATAAGTGTTGAGGTGAAACGAGGCAGGGACAATAGATGATCGGCGGGAACCGATGCCAAGGACGAGCGTCGTAGCGGCTAGGTAGTTTCGTAACGCGTGAAAGTCGCCGCGTAGGACAGTGACCTCACCTCCGAGTCCTACGCCGGGGATCCCGATTTTTACCGGCGTGCCTTCGAGCTCTCCCTCGGCGAAAGTCGAGCAGCTTTTGTTGGAAGAAAGCGAAATTTCCCCCCTCCCCGCCTCCCCCGACCTAACGCGGCACACTTACAGCATGAGGAAGAAAGCCTCTCGTTTTTCGGTGCATTTATGTATGTACCCCGAGAAATGTCATGATGCGCTTTTTAAATAAATTTATATAGCAGGGATGTTGACGAAGTTTAGAATGTTGGAAAATTAGACGAGGATTTTTTAGGGGGGATTTAGGATGGGTGATTTGAAAGTGGAAAATATGAATTCAGGGAAGGTTTTGAAAATCGTTGACTAGCAAAATTTATTGAATTATCGACGATGAAATTCGTCATTTGCAAAAAAGGTCCTAATTTTGAGATTCTTGTGATAAGCAGTTTTCTTGTAAATTTTATTTTAAAATATAAATATAATTATATAAAATAAGTTTCAAATTTATTGTAAATTATTATTACAGAAAAATTTGAGATTTTGTGAGAAGCATGAAAAAAAAACTTTTATTTCTAACTTTCTGGATTTGTTTTAAGTTACTGTCATTTTTCATGATTTTATTATTATTGTGATTATTGAGGTCTTTAAGATTCCTTTTTTATTTTTCATGAATTCGAAAAATTTTAGTCACATTCTTTAACAAAACTAAATTGTCAATGAAAAATTTGACCTGAAATCCGGGTTTTTCCGATGTTGAAAAAATTAATGAGAGGGAAATTTTGTTTATTGCAATAAATAACTCGAGAAAAATTGCAACAATTTTCAGAAATAAATTTCGCAATAGATAAAAAATTATCGAAATGGTTCGTAGTAAATATGAAAAAATTTACCAAAAAGTCATGAATTTTTATGATGAAAGTTCATTAAATCATCGACGATGGAATTCGTCGTTTTAAAAATAGGTCCAACTTTTAAGATTCTTGTAATATAAAGTTTTCCTGGAAATTGTATTTTTTGTAAAAATGTAAATTATTGTATTCTAGGGAAATCTCCAGTATTATTTAAATTTTTCAAATATCATAGCTATAATAAACTGAAGATTCCAAAGAAAAGTTCGTGAAATGAAAATTATGAAAAATTCTAAAGATTTTCAATAGTTTTACGATTTCTTAGAAATCTGTGAAATCTTGAAAAATGTCGATAAATTTCTTAATCGTAAAAATTTGTCAAAATTCTGTTCAACTAAAAAAACTGTGTTGACGTCTTTGAATTTTCAAAAATCAAAAAATGTTTTTCCGTACAAAAATCATCGATAACTTTAGAGATTTCAATAAAAATTTACGAGTCTTGAAAACTTTGAAAAATTGAAGGTTCTGAAGAATTTTGTAAAATACCAGAAATTGTAATTTAATTCTGTAAATCGTAAGAAGTTTCGAATCTTAAAAAAATATGGAAATGAAATAAAATATAAATAGAAAAATCTAGAAAATATTTTAAAAAATCTAGAAATAGAAAATTCAGAAAATCCATGAATCTAAAATATTTCGAATAATTCAAAATGTTTTATGTTCCAAAAGATACGTGAGAAAAAAACCTAGTATTTTTTACTATAAATATTGAAAAATTACTATATTCTAGGGGAATCTACAGTATTATTCCCCTTTTTCAAATATTATAGCTATAATAAACTAGAACTTTAAAGATTTTTTTTTATTAGATTTTAAGATTAAGATTAAGATTCTTTTTTATTTTTTAAAAGATTCAAAAGAAAATTAAAAAAATTAAAAACGAAAAAAATTTTTTGAACTAAAAAGAAGATATTTAAAATTTAAGAAAAAAATTTTTTTAATTGAAAAAGAAAAAAAATTCAAGGATTTAAAAGATTTTTTTTTAATTTTAAGATTAAGATTCTTATAGGATTTTTATAACTTTTAAGATTCCTGGAATAAAAACTTTTCTTACAAAATTTTATTTCGTGTAGAAATGTTCACAAAAAATTTTTTTCATGAAAATTCCAGTTCATAAGAAATGTAAGAGGCTGAAATATTGTCTTATAAAAAATTTGAAATTTCTTTTAAAAATGTCACTGGTTTTTATGAAAATTTATTTTCTTATTTGAATTTTTTAAGGTCCACCTTATGAGCATAGAATTCTTATTAGAAATTTCTAATTGGTATAAGAATTTGGCCATTTCTTATAAGAATTAAAATAACTAGTGTATTTGCTTTTGTAATTTGTTTTTTCAAGGTTACACAAAAAAATTTTCGTGTGATTTGTCAACGTTATAAACTTTATGAACATTGTATTCTACAATTAAACATTCTCGAATTCTGATTCATTGAATTTCGATTTCCAAAATTATCTACGATATAATTCATAATCTTAACATTGATATTCTGAAATTGACGATAATACATCAGAATCATGAAAATACGTATAATAGAATTTAAAATGTTAGAATTTCAGACATTAAATTTTCCAAATCTAGAATTCTCTATTCTAGAATGCGAAATTTCGCATTTTCCTTTTGATTTCTATCAAGTACCATTATTTTTGGTAAATCTATTATCTATATAATATCCTATTATTTTTGGCAAATCTCAGAAAAAAATATTCGTCTGATTCATCAACATTGCAAACTTTATGAACATCTTTCTCAGTGTGAGTCGCACGCGTTTCAATTGCCTATTCATTGCCGCGAAATTGGGTTCGTTGCCTCTGAGAGTCATTGAAAAGAAGAAAAAAAAAAACAAATTACGCCACGAGTCACCTTGTGTGCCACGTGCCATGAAAACGAACGTCCATGACTCTAGAGGAGTGATTAAAAAAAGGTAAGCGAGTCTAAAAAAATCGAAACACCAAAAATAGACCTTGGTTACAAATCATCGCGATCCTTAGCGAAACTTCTCGAGGCACGTCATGAAAATAGCAGTGTCATCACAACGCCCAGAAACCGAAAAAAAAAAAAATGAAAAGGGGGAAAAAGATTGCGAAATATCTGTGCGAAAAAATTTGGTCGTCACGTAAACGAAAGCGACTGACTCGAACGGCCGGCTGGAAGAGCATGCACACGTTCAGTCAGCCTCGTTTTCACTTTTGGCAATGGCCTCCACTGACCCGGTGATCACGATCTTTCATTATTTCGCGATACCGCAAAGGTCGCGACAACTCAATTTTATACTCTCTTTTCTATGAAAATAAAAAAGGTTTTTAAACCTAGTAATTTGTACAATAAATATTGGAAATATTAATTTTTGTATGACAATTTTACTGGTAATATTCTTTTAATCGAATTTTTCTGATTTTCATTTATTATTTATTATTTTCAAATTTTTATTTAAAAACCCTTTTTTTCCTATGCACTGCAAAATAATTTTCTGTAAATCTGAAGAATAATTATAATAATCACCACGAAAAATATGCACGAAAAAAACACGATTTGTCCTCGAAAATTCATGAACTTTGGAGTTAACCCTGAAAAAGATGGCGGGTTTTTTTCCATGTTTACTGTTTCGTGAAAAAAAAAGAAATCGTAGACGCAATCTGAAAATAACCTGCAGAAATCAAGGTTTAACACACGAGCCCATGATTTCGCGGTAGAAAAATCCAGAAGCGTGTTGGAAATGAATGAACTCTCGATGTAATTTCACTTTTACGACTCGTCTTGCGCAAGCTTCAAGGTTTCCTGCATTACGAAAGCCGGTAGATACGAAGCAACGTTCGCATAGAAGGCCGCTTCATCACCGTCAATTTATCCGCACGCGTTGCGACGAAAAATAAACGTTTTTTTTGCGTTACGCGGGTTGAAAATGACGCTTTTCGCACTTGGCGGGTCGAAAAATGAAAAGGAAAAGGAATTCGAGTGTTTTTTGGAGTTCGGATGTGAAAAAGTTTATTCTAGAGTTTTTAAAGGAATAGTTAACTTGCTTGTCAGATAGTTAAGAAGTATTGCATATATTGCATTATTGTATAAATTTTGTAAATTTGAAATATTTATGTTCCTTTTATTTCATAGTGATACGAGAAAAATTCGATCGAAAAAAATTATTTGCACGGGAAATTATCAAAAAAATAAAAAAACAATAATAAAATAAAAAACAAAAATATAAGCTACTGCTGCAAAAAAAATTGGTTTTTCGAATTTTTTTAGTATCTGTACCACGTGAAGAATTTCCTGCTATTTTTATGGATTTCTATAAAAAGATTTCTAAAATTGTAAGCTCTAGGATTCCGAGTTTTATACTTTTTCGAGAAAATTATATTTACGTGGTTTTTGGGTATTATTGGATTTATTAATTGTTGTTTTTATAGGTTTTGGAGGAAATCATATCCAGGATACAAATTTTTATTTCTATGGGTCGTCTTATAGATTTCTAGAATTTTATGCTGAATGATTTTTTAGTATTTTTTATTTCATTATTTATTGTAGTAGAATGCGATGTTCTGGGATTCAAATTTCGAATAATTTTCAATGTTTTGATAGATTTTTGGGATAATTACATCTGCGTAGATTTTTATTACTTTATAGATTTCTTGTATTTTTGTATTTTCTTGATATTCATAAGATTTTCTAGCGTTTTCTAGTATATTAATTTTCTGCAATTTTTTTCAGCATATAAAATTGATTTTTCGTCATATTTATGCCATTTTTCGTGTGTATTTACTTAATTTATTATAAAATTGAATATCATACTGTTTCTGATAATAATGCATAAAATAAATTAATTTGTAATAATTACACTACTTTAAACATAATTAAATAATTATAATTTTTATAATAATAATAATAATAATAATAATAATAATAATATAATAAATTATATTCCTCATATTAATTAATAACAATATAATCATAAATATTCATAAATATGAGTTATTTTATTATTAAATTTGATTATTGATAAAATATATCAATATTCTTTTTTTTAATAATATTCAATAAAGCATGAAAACTCACTTCAGACGGGTTGGTGAGGGCGGTTTTGAGTATGGTCCCGTTGACCAAATGCCCGGAATGAGCGGGATGGCTCGGGTGGCTCGGGGTCGGCTGGGAGTTGAGCGGATCCGCGGACGATACTTTGTGATGGTGAAGAAAGCTTCCCCCGAGTTGGGCGTGTTGCTGTTGCTGCTGCTGTTGCTGCTGCTGTTGTTGCTGCTGGCTGTGGTGCGCCACCGCCATGTGCTTCTCCAGCATGCTCGCGGCGATGGTTCCCTTGCTACTCGGCAAACCCCCGGAACCGTTGACGCCCCCGACGTTCCCGCAGACACCGATACCGCTCAATCCTCCGCCCATGTTCGCGTTTTTGTTCGTCTTCTTGTGCTTCTTGTACTTCACCTGAGGGAATTGTTATCGTTGCATTCGATTCCATTGTATCCACCTTGGTTGCATCCAATTTCATTGTATCTATCTTTGTTGCATCCACCCCGTTGCAAATGCAACGGAGTTGGATGCAACGGAGGTGGATGCAACGGGGTAGATGCAATGGAAGTGGATGCAACAAAAGTGAATGCAACGGAGTTAGATGCAACGGAGGTGGATGCTACGGATGTGGATGCAATGTAATTAGATGCAAAGGGGTGGATACGATGAAATTGGATGCAAGGGTTGATGCAACGGGTGGATGCAATGAAATTGGATGCAAGGGTTGATGCAACTGAGGTGGATGCAAGGAGGATGGATTGAAGGGGGGTGGAAGAGAAAAATACCTTGTAGAGGTTATAAACTGCCCCGGAATTCCTGCCTCCTGGCATTCGATCTTCTCGAACTGCCTGGAGAACCATACCCTGCTCGATGCATTTCTTAAAGCGACAGTATTGGCATCTGTTCCTCTGCGCTTTCGTTATTTCACAGCCACCTTCCGCCACGCATGTGTACACTCTTCTGTTCTGCACTGTTCTTTTGAAGAAGCCTTTACAACTGTTAACAGAAAGTCAGGAATGTATGTACGATTTTCGTGAGTTTTATTTATTTTTTTTCATTAACTACTGGGAAACAATAGTTTGTTGAATTTATTTTTTGGACGTTGTCGTAGATAAATATTTAGAGTTGTTTTCAATTTAGTTAACTTTTGTGGTTTATCAACCTTGATTGAAATTATTATGAATATCGAAGATTTTTTAAAATATTTTTTGATTTTTTGGTAATTTAAAGGATATTACACAGTTTTTGTAATTTTAAGAAAGTCAACAAATTTTCCAAATTGTTGTAATTTTTAAATTTTGATTGATAATTTGATAAAATCACAATTTAGCATTTTCTTACTTTGAAATGTTGAGAATTTTGAAGTTTCTAAGATTTTATGGAATTATCAAAGTTTTCTACATTCTATAATATTTGTTCAGATTTTATGAAACTCGACGAATTTTCCGAATTTCTTAGAAATATCTACGATCTCTGATTTTCAATGTTTTTAATTTTTTCAAAATTTATATGGTTTATTAATTTTAATTGAATTTTTTTATAATATCGACGATTTTTGTAAGAGAAAATTTATTATTTGATCCTTAGAAAATTTAAAGAATATCACACGGTTTTTGTAATTTTATGAAATTTGACAAGTTTTTTGAATTTCTCAGAAATATTTACTATCTTGCAAATTTTCACATTTTTCGAATTATTGTGATCTTTACATTTTGATTGATATTGATAAAGTTAAGATTTCACATTTTGTTACTTTGAAATGTTGAGAATTTTTAATAGTTTCTGAGATTTTATCGAATTATCGTATTTTTCTACATTAAAAAAAATTTTTTCAGGTTCTACGAAATTCAACGAACTTCCCGAATTTCTTAGAAATATTTATGATCTTTACGATTTTCAATGTCTTTTATTTTTTCCGAATTTTTCTGAATTATCAATTTTGATTAAAATCATTTTGAATACCCACGACTTCCTTCCTAAAAAATTATTTTAATTTTCCAAAAGTTCAGTAGTTCCATCAAGTTTGACAAATTTCTTGAATTTCTTCAAAAAATATACAATCTTAGAAATTTCTAATGTTTTTTTGTTCAAAAAATGTTGAAAAATACAGTTTTGAAACAACTTTCGAAAAAAATCAACCGTTTCTTTTATTTCTAAAACTTTCTCGTTCCTTCTAAAGAGGAAAAGCTCGAAATCCGTCACTTGTTCCTTGACAGAGTTTTCTAATTTCCGTAACAATCAACTGGAGCGTGTTAATCTGAAAAACAGCGCCAATTTGTCTCGATGAAAAAAGTTGCTCGATTGTTTCCCAAGGTGATCTATCAAATATTCGTATTTCCGCAGCGAGTGAGTTTCGTTTCACGCTGGAAAAAGTTTAAGTTTAACTCGAAGAGCACTCGCAACAAGAAACGACACTCGGGAAATTCCCGGCTTTAATTAAAAGGCGCAGCGAAGCAGAGTCATTAAGGAGTTGTCAGTCGAGTTAATGAAAATTCAAACATACATCTTACTAATTAATTTATCATATTAATAATATTAAATAATATTTCTATTATTATTCATGATATCATTTTAAATAATATGATAAAAATTTAAAAAACAGATAATATATTAATTTAGAAAATTTAAATAATTCTAACGGTCATGATTTTCAAATAAATATATATGTCTTATATCGCTCTAGCAAAAACACACGTTTTTTTGGAATTCTCGAAAAAATTGACAAGTCTTTTGTATCCCGAAAAGCGTATTGTTTCGAGGTCTTCGGTGAGAGGCGTAAAAACAAAAGCCGGTCGTGCACCTGTTGATTTTAAATTGAAGGTTCTAGGCGCCAGATGCGAATTTTAGCACACGGAATTTTTCAGAGTCAGGTATGCTGGGTATACCTGTGCTTTAATACGGTGAAATTACGCTTCTTCGATTTTGAATTCTAATTAAGAGAGAAGAGGGGGGGGGGCGAGGGATTTTATGATTGATGTTCCCGAAATGTGCTTTGAATCCAGTGGAAATAGCACTTCTATTATATTAGTATAATTCTAACAACAATTCATGATTAATAATCAATAATATTATTTCATATATTATAATATTTTTAAATATAATAATGATAATCCATAATTAATATAGTAATATTTAGAAGATTGAATGATTCAATTATTCATTGTATTATTTGAAAGCATATTATAAATTATAAATTATAAATTATGTTATATTATTATAATATTTGAAAAATTGAAATAATACTGTAGATTTCCCTAACATATAGTAATTTTTCAATATTTATAGTACAAATTACGAGGTTTTTTTCTCAGTGTATCTTTTGCAACAAACAAAATTTGGAAATATACGAAATATTTTAGATTGCCGGATTTTCTAGATTTGTCTATTACAATTTTCTATCATTTCTAGATTTTTTTCAAGATTTGAAAATTTTTACAATTTACAGAATTGAGGAATAATTTCTGACATTCTACAAAATTCTTCGAAACCTTCAGTTTTTCAAAGCTTTGAAGATTCGTAGATTTTTTATTGAAATCTCTGAAGTTATCGACGATTTTTGTACAGAAACACATTTTTTGATTTTTTGAAAATTCAAAGACCTCAACACAGTTTTTGTAGTTTAACGGAATTTCGAGAGCTTTCCACGATTTACAAAATTTACCGACATTTTTCAAGATTTGATAGATTTATAGAAAATCGTAAAATTATTGGGATTCTTTAAAGTTTTCTGATTTTTAATCAGCGAAATTACCTTTGGAACCTTCAGTTTATTATAGTTATATTATTTGAAAAATTGAAATAATACTGTAATTTCTCTAGAATACAATAATTTACACTTTTACAAAAAATACGATTTCACAAGAAAACTTTTTATTACCAGAATCTTAAAAGTTGGACCTTTTTTTAAAACGACCAAGTCCATCGTCGATGGTTTAATGAACTTTCATCATAAAAATTCATGACTTTTTGCTAAATTTTTTCATATTTACTACGAACAATTTTGATAATTTTTTATCTATTGCGAAATCGATTTCTGAAAATCATTGCAATTTTTCTCAAATTATTTATTGCAATAAACAAAATTTCCATCTCATTAATTTTTTCAACATCGGAAAAACCCGGATTCCAGGTCAAATCTTTCATTGAAAATTCAGTTTTTTTAAAAAATGCGACTAAAGTACTTCGAATTCATGACAAAAAAGAAACGAATTTTAAAGACCTCGATCATCACAATAATAATAAAATCATGAAAAATTGCAGTAGCTTCAAACAAATTTAGAAAGTTGAAAATAAATGATTATTTTTTCATCCTTCTCAAAAAAACTCAAAATTTTCTGTAATAATAATTTTATATAAATTATATTTATATTTTATAATAAAATTTCACAAGAAAACTTTCCATTCCAAGAATCTCAGAAGTTCAACTTTTTTTCTAAACCACGAATTTCATCGTCCATGATTTAACGAATTTTTTTTGTCGTCGATTTTAAGACAAACCATTCATGCTGAATCCCAGAAAAAAAATCCTCCTCTGATTTCCCAACACTCTAACCTTTTCCAACACCTAACCCCCCCCCCCTCCCCCCAAAACACTCACCCTTCACATGTAATGATCCCATAATGAAGGCCAGTAGCCTTGTCCTCGCAGATCATGCAGATCATCGGCGTCTCGTCCTCCTCGTGCTCCTGGAGTGGCAGCGGGGGCGCCGGGGGCGCCACAGCGAGCGCCTGCGACAAGGCCTCGGATTTGACGACGCCGCCGTTCCTCACCCAGGGCTGGCCCGAGCCGGAGGCCGTGAGGTTGAGGGCTTGCATCTGCTGAGCGGCCGGCAGCTGCGTGAGGTCGCCGGCCCATAACCTTTCCATATTCAAGGGCGGCCCCGAGGAATAGGGCATGCAGGGCTTGCCCCTTGACTCCTGGCCGAGGTTGAGCAGCAGCTGGGCCGCCGACTCCTCCGAGGACGAGCACGACGAGGACGACGCCGTCGTCGTCCACGAGGCCGCCGGCGGCGAAACCGGGTCCATCGGGGGCGCCGACCATATCATCGTACGCACGCCCCCCACCTCCCCCATTATCACCGAAGGGGGAGGTCGTGGGGGAGCAGGGGCTGCCCTTTGGGCCGGGGGTTTCATGCTCTCGCCTGAAACACAAGTTTCCAGGGTTCTAAGAAACTCAGTTTCTTCCGTCTTTGTTTGATGAAGCGGGAAGAGAATGAACACGTCTTTGTCTTGTATATGTGATAAAAAAACGAGTTTCCATTATATTATCTTCATCCCCATTCAGTTACTTTTTGAGGTATATTTTTTTATTAAAAAAAAAGTTTTTCTTGAAAGATATTGAGATTTAAATCTTTTTCATTAACTAAATGTGTAGATAGATGTATATCATTTAATACCTATACATAAATTTTCGGAAATGTTCGGAAATGTTGGGGTATGTTCGGAAGTGTTCGGGTATTAACTGTTAAGTCTTAAGTATGAAGTGTTAAGTCTTAAATATTAAGTCTTGAGTGTTAAGCCTTAAGTATTAGGTGTTAAGCCTTCAGTATTAGGTGTTAAGTCTTAAGTATTAGGTGTTAAGTATTAAGTATTAGGTGTTAAGTATTAAGTCTTGAGTCTTAAGTATTAAGTCTTAAGTCGTAAGCCTTAAGTCTTAAGTGTTAAGTGTTACGTCTTAAGTGTTACGTCTTAAGTGTTACGCCTTAAGTGTTACGTCTTCAGTGTTACATCTTAAGTGTTCAGTCTTAAGTGTTAAGTGTTAAGTGTTAAGCTTTAAGTATTAAGTGTTACGTCTTAAGTTAATCACTCTTACATGAATTTCCGGCGTTGGTGACAACGGCGTTGGCGCAGCTGCTCGGCGTGGAGCTCGCGGAGCAGGCGTTATTGTTGCCCGCGATGCTCTGGCCGTAATTGACGGCGCTACTGATGACGCCGTTGAGGAGCCTCTGCGTGGCGAAGCCCTGGACGCCCTGGTTTTGAGACCAGAACTGGTGGTGCGCCAGCAGGTGGTGCGGCACCGACGGCGCCCTTTGCCTGGGCGCGTTCTGCTGCTGCTGCTGCTGCTGCTGCTGCTGCTGCTGCTGAACCTGGTTCTGCTGGACTTGGTTTTGCTGGACTTGGTTCTGCTGGACCTGGTTATTGTTCGGGCTCGGCGCGCTCGAGTCGTACTGCGACGACGGGCTGTTACGGTGGCTAGGTTGGGAATCGCGGGCGCCGCCTCCTGGACCTGCAACATCATCAGAAAAAAAAAGAATATGCACTGAGAGAAAAATCTAATACTTTTTAGTTAGAAATGTAGAAATGGGGGATCGAGATGAAATAGAGAAAATTTTACTGAATATGGTATTTTATTATTCAGAATATTCGTATTGTGAAACTCATATATGGATAGTAATACTAATGAAAATATGTAGAAATTATAGACGTGTAAGGTAATTTCCCATATCTTGTATGTTGAAAACTGTTATTCACTAAGGTAAAAAATACTATACGTTTATTACATTTATATATTACAAATTACTGAATTTTTTTTTCTCAGCTTTTGATTCAATCACAACACACATTCAACAAAAATACCAGACACTCCCAGAAACAAGAACAACCATCGCCGATTATTTTGGGACTTACCAGGGCCTCCTCCACTGGGACCACCACCGTCGAAAACGGAATTATCGGATTCCTCTTTGCATTGAGAAGACGACATGTTGCTCCTGTCGGGGCTGTCGCTTCTGCTGTTGGACTCCTGGCGAACGGGGGTCGTCGAGACCGCCTGGACAGGCGACTGGGGCGACGACCAGGCGGAGGCCGGCGTGCACGAGCGCTGCTGATGCTGCTCCTCCGCCATTATTCGCGAACCCATCGTCTCCTGGATTTTTTTTTTTTTTTTTTATTATTAAGGTCATCAGTTATATCTCAAGGACGTTGCAATGATTTTTTTAATTAAGGGGAGAGGGGCACATTGAGAGAAAAATCTAGTACTTTTTACTAGAAAATACAATGATATTCATAAAAAAATGTAGTGTAATATATGAAAAATTGAAATAATATAGTAGATTTTCTTATTAAAAGAAATTCAATAATGTATATTAATTATAATAATTATTGTATAATGTATAATATATTATATTACTATATAAATATTTATAATAATGTATAATAATTATGAATATAATAATCATGATGAATTGTTATTAATACAATGAATTAAAATGAATTCCTAGTAAAACGAATTTCCTAGAAAATATAGTAATGTTTTTAAAAAAATGTAGTATAATATATGAAAAATGGAAATAATAATGTCGATTTTCCTATTAAAATGGATTAAATAATATATTTAATACTAAAATTGATACAATAATGAAAATTAAATAACTAATTTATTATTCAAATAAGTGAATAAAATAATATTACAATGGCGGATTACAATGAATTCCAAGCAAAAGGAATTTCCTAGAATATATAGTAATGTTCATTAAAAAATCTGGTACAATATATGAAACACTGAAACAATATACTAGATTTTTCTATTAAAATAAATTAAATATTATATATTATTTTAAAATTATTAAAATAATGAAAATAAAGTAACTAATTTGATACAGAAATACATGAATAAAATAATAATAAAATTAATTAAAATGAATTCCTAGTAAAACAAATTTCCTAGAAAATATAGTAATGTTCATGAAAAAATGTAGTAATATATATAGAAAAATGGAATTATTCAAGTAGATTTTTCTATTAGAATTATTTAAATGATACATATTATACTAAAATGATTAAAATAATGAATAATAAGTAAATTTTTTAAAAGCAAAGTAAATGAATAAAATAAAAGAATGAATTAAAATAAATTCCTAGTAAAACGAAATTCATAGAAAATAAAGCAATGCTCATAAAAAAAGTAGTATAATATTATAAAATTTAAAATAATATCGTAGATTTTCCTATTAAATTGAATAAAAGAAAATATATAGTACTACAATTAATAAAATAATGAAAATTGAATAACTAGTTTATTAACCAAATAAATGAATAAAATAATAAAAACATGAATTAAATTGAAATCCTAGTAAAACTAATTTTCAGATAAAATGAATAACATAATGAAAATTAAATAACTAATTTAAAAGAAAAAAATAAATAAATAAAATAATACTAAAAGAGTTAAAATGAATTTCTAGTAAAACGAATTTCCTAGAAAATATTGTAGTGTTCATTAAAAAAATTAGTATAATATTTGAAAAATGGAAAAAACATATTAGGTTTTCCTATTAAAATGAATTACATAATATATATTATACTGAATTAATTAAAGTAATGAAAATTAAGTAACTAATTTAATAACCAAATAAATAAATTTGATAATACTCTCATGAATTAAAATGAAATTCCTAGTAAAACGAATTTCCTAGAAAATATTGTAGTGCTCATTAAAAAATTTAGTATAATATTTGAAAAATGGAAAAAAGATATTAGATTTTTCTATTAAAATGAATTACATAATATATATTATACTGAAGTTATTAAAGTAATGAAAATTAAGTAACTAATTTAATAACCAAGTAATAAATTAAAAAATACTCTCATGAATTAAAATGAAACTCCTAGTAAAACGAATTTCCTAAAAAATATAGTAATGTTCATAAAAAAATGTAGTATTATACATGAAAAATTGAAAAAATATAGTAGATTTTTTTATATGAATTAATTAAATAATATATATTTTACTAAAATTAATAAATTAATAAAAATTACGTAACTAAATTAATAACCAAATAAACGAATAAAATAATACTAAAATGAATTGAAATGAAATTCCTAGAAAAAGGAATTTCCTACAAAATATAGTAATGTTCATAAAAAATGTATAGTATAATATATGAATAATGCAAATAATATAGTAGATTTTCCTATTAACATGAAATAAATAACCATATATTATCATAAAATAAATAAAGTAATGAAAATTAAACAACTTATTTAATACCCAAATCAACTTATCAAATAATACTAAAATAAATAAAAATGAAATTCCTAGTAAAACGAATTCCCTAGGAAACATAGTATAATACATGAAAAATTGAAATAATCTTGTAGATTTCCCTAGAATACAGTATAACTTCCCCAATATTTATATTAAAATTTACTGAATTTCATTCTCACTGTCCTTTAAAATACCACAAAAAATGTGTTGTAAAATTAGTTTTACCTGGAAGACCGAGTCGGGCGACGCCCTCTCGCTGTTATTGTGTTCCCGGGGTGTCGTGTTTCCGGGTGCCGCGGGTGCCGTGGCGTTGGAGGCAGTGGTCGCGGAGGTGGTGGTCGGCGTCGCCGTCGACGTCGACCAGGGTACGGGGGCGTCGCGCGAGGGTGTGGAGGGCGCGCCGGGGCTGGGGCTGCTGCGGGCGAGGTACTCGCTTTTAACCTTGACGAAGGCACAGCCCGGTGAGGCCGGCATGTTGGCGTCCGGTGAAGACGTTGAAGTGTCGGCCACGCTCTCCCCTGGAGCAGGAAAGTTTATGGGTGAAGGAGCGTCCATCGGCTGGATTCCGAGAGGCGAACCGGCTGATCCGAGGGACACTGGGGAGTCTGTGACACAAGGCCAATTTCCCGGTCTTATACTGTCTATCTTTTTTTTTTATGTTGACAGAGCTTACAACGTTGGAATATTTAATAATAACATTTTAATCATAATAATTAACATTTTTAGAAAATCCCTTGTTAGGGGCTTCGTAGGATTTGTTTTTTAACGTTCCATATTTTTTTGGTAAATCTCAAAAAAAAATTTGTCGTTGTAAACTTAATAAACATCTAATACTCTATGTTTGAAATTCAAAACTCTGTATAAACCGCGCCTATGAAAATTTCAATTTGATGGATGTCGTTTGAACGAGTTTGTTCTTACGTCGCCCGTGATAATTATACGTGAAACGCAAACGTGATGAAATATTATGGCGAATTACAGATTTGCTCGTTCTGCAAATGGGCGCCGATTCTTGCGCAATCGCGCCGATGCAGATCTTCGATTATCGAGCAATCATTTTTGTCATAAAAACAGAGGCTCGCAGTGAAAGGAATGACCGAGAACTCGCGTAACACACGTGTAGACGAAGATAAACCGAGAATAATGAAGCCTTTTCACACTTGAAGTACTAAAAATTTTTCGCCAATTTTCTGGGCTCGTTTTTCGGTGAATCGCATAAATTTTAATGAAAAAAAAACTCATCACTTTTAGAAAACACCAGAATTTTCGAGAAAATTCACCTCACTCGAACCTCATTCATGGTTGAACCCATAAAAGTGCTAATTGTCGGCGACTCCTAGGTCGTCATTATTCAACGCACCCGATAATTTAATTTAACATTTAATTTTTCCGAACGAGAATGCGCTAGTTTCAAGTGTTTTTGCGCCATCTTTTTTTGCCGCTCGCATAAATATGAGCTGCGTTGAGTGCAATAGTCACGTTGAATAAAAGTTGCAATGCGAAAAGGATGCGAGACGATAGTCGTTCGTGTAGGTCAAGGAAGGAATGCAGTTGACAAGGCCAAGACGTGATTGTGAGTGTCGTAGGTAACGATATGCCGTCGAATGCTTAATTTATTCACCTGCACTTTTTTCGTTGTTCTCGGTACTTGGATGTATTTAATTATGGAATCGTGCGAAACAAATTTATTTTCGTTCAAGCAAGTCTTTAGCAACGTAGAATGATAATTCGTTGGACGATTCAAGTTCAAGGAGTTATCAAATTTGAGTTTTTGTTTTTTATTGAATTAATTTAGGTACTAGGAATGGTAGAACAATTTTTTTTTATTTTTAAACGTTTGCGTATTAATGGAGTTTATTAAGAGGAACGTAGTTCGGTGACGCTACCGCTTGGCGGCGCTGAATTCAACATCAGATGTGAGATTTTCTGTTTTTGCGTTGTTATTTGGGTTGTGAACAATTTTTGATGGATTTTAACGATGCGAAAATATTGATAATAATGTAGTTCACCGACGCTACCGCTTGGCGGCGCTGAATTCAACGTCAGATGTGAGATTTTCTGTTTTCGCGGCAGTACTCTCGTGTTTTTTGATTCCCGCGTACGGATATGTTATGATCAAGTTTTATTGATCTTCGGATCACGAAATCGTTTTTGATAAATTTCAGCGATGCGACAATATTAATAGGAACGTAGTTCACCGACGCTACCGCTTGGCGGCGCTGAATTCAGCGTCAGATGTGAGATTTTCTGTTTTTTTAGCAGTTTTCTCGCGTTTTCTAATTTGCGTGTACGAAAATATTCAAGTTTTGTTGGTATTCAGGTCATAAACTCGTTTTCGATGGATTTCAGCGGCGATAATAGCGAAAAAGGGAGATACAGAAGAAATAAAGTCGTGCGTCCGACACGACCGAAAGCAATTTTCGCGAAAAGTTGGAAAAATAAAAAAAACGTATCCGTAGCTGGAGTAGAGAGAAAACGAGGTCATATGGAAATAGACGATATCACGGCAAAACGTGCTCAATTTTACAATTTAATTCGATCGCCGGGGTATTGTTCGAGAGGAATATTCACAAAAACATCGTTTCTGCACGACAATCCTCTTTTAAAACCATTTCGGAAAGAGGTTTTTTTATCGAGGAAAAGTGATTTATGGTTTACATATCTTTTGAAGTTATAAAAATGGCAGATGAAAAATGTCAAACTCTGGATTACAAAATTTTGATTTACGGAATTCGATTTTAATTGCAGCCACAAAAAGGATTGGAAAACGATCGGTTTCGTGAAAGTCGCGAGTCATTTTTCACGAGGAGCATTGACACGCGCCATTTCCGGATAGTTGCGTAACGGGGCTCATTACGCAACACTGTCAGAAATTAACGTTCCGCGATAAAAGCCGCGAATTACAGATGATGCCCGAGTGTTGCACCAGTGACGATTGTGAATTTAATAAAGCGATAATGAGCGAGCTTCAATAGCTTTCACGGTGCATGTGGGTCAACTCCGAGCGACGACCTTTTCTCGCCGCCGTCATAGACGACGCTGAATGTTATTGAACCACTTTTTTTTTTCTTTTTCTCGCTTCAAAAAGGAAACATTTAAATATTCAATCAAGAGTTACGAGGTTGACGTTAAAAGTTTATACTAGAACTTGGTGTATTTAGAGGACTTCATGGTGTTTCGAAATTATTTAAAATAAATTGGGAATTTAAAAATAACGCGTTGACTTGATAATAATGATTTTTGAGAGTTAAAAAAGCAGAAATGATCGAAAATGTATCTAATTACTGAAATCTAGAAGACGTAACAAATAAGTTCTTGAATTTGAAGAGGATTTAGGATTTTTAATTTTACTAACTGAAAAATAACTGAAATTTTGGTTTAAAAAGAATTATAATTATGAATGTTTAGACAGAAAAACGTAGAAAAAAAAATTTAAGAAATTGATGATTAAAAAAAAACAGAATTAATAGAAACGCTGAAAGTTTAAGGAACTTTGAATTCTATGAAAGAATTATTATTTTTTGAAAAATCTGAAAAAATACGTACGATTTATAATACTTGAAATTCTAAACCATCGAGTTAAAAAAAACTTATGAAAATACCAGAAATCTAGAAATACTTTCAAAAGTACGAAAATACAAAACATTCATGAAATTTACAAAATCTATGTAATTCTAAGAATCATTAAGAATATGTTGTCAATGAGTGTAGAGTTTTGAAAATTTAGCTAAATGTTTGGGTTCTTGATGAATTTTAATTTCTTTGTTTTTGAAGAATTTTTAGTGTTGGAATAAGTTCTTAAATTTTGTAAAGAAAGCAAGAATAAGAAATGAGTGAAAGTTGGAACTTTTGAGGAAGTTTATAATAGAGTTTCGGAAAAAGCGGTTTTTCGTTTCAGTTTCGATGGAATTTCGTTGTTTCGGAAATAACGTTACTTTTCGAAAAAATGCGCTTTCGTGAAAAATAGAGAAAATTTTTAAAATTTGTAAAATTTCTGGTTCATCAAGATTTTACTGGATTAAGGCTCTTCATTTCTTCACAAATTAAAATTTAATTAGATAGAATTATTGACAATCTACAAATTTTTGATTTTACTTCGATATAAAAAATTTTGAAAAATTTCAATATAATGCAAACTCAAAAAAACTTTCTGACAATCGTCTGGATTTATCAGAATTATTCAGACTTCGTGTAAATTTTGGATACGTTTTAAATTGTCTAGATTTTTATTAAAAAATTGATGAACTTTGCAATGTATTTTATTTTTTAGATTTAGCTACACTGTAATGTTTTTCATTGATTTTTTTGGTTTTTGAAGTATTTTAAATGTTGGAAAAAGTTTCTAAATTTTGCAGAAAACGTGAGGATAAAAATCTTTGACGGAGCTTAAAATTAGTGAAAGTTGGAAATTTTTAGGAAATTCATAAGAGTTTGAAAAAAGCAGTTTCTCGTTTCAAATTTACTGGAATTTCGTGATTTTGGAAAAAATGTTTCTTTTAAAAAAAAAAATGCACTTTCCTGAAAAATAGAATAAGTTTTCGAAATTCATAAAATTTCTGATTCGTCAAGATTTTACTGAATTGATGTTCTTCATTTCTTTGCAAATCTGATCCTTGCTAATTTATCATTGCAGTCAAAAAATTTTCGAGATTTCGAAAACAATTTTCGTCTTTTTCTTGTTTTTACGCAAATCTGATTGTTTTTAAAGTTTTGAAGATGATTTAATTAAATAACAAATTTTAAAAGAAAAATGAAGAATCCCAATTTTTTGACTGAATTCAAATTATCAGAAACATTAAATAATTCTCCAATTTTTTATACATTTTCCGACAACTTAAAACTCGGTCAATTCCAACAAATTCCTGGAATTTCAGTATTTTCATTCTGAAAACTAAAATTTTCACAGAATTTTCCTTACTCTGATATTTTGCATTTTTCTCAAGTTCCCGAGACCACATAAAAATCATGGAGATTTTCCCATACTTTTTCGATTTTTCATAACATTCCTCTCCATTTATATAACATTTTCAAGACTTGTCAAATTAAATTCTGATCAACTCAAATTCAATTTCGAATTTCACTCAAAAATTCTGAAAATCATCGAAAAAACTCATCATTATAAATCAACTTTCATAAGATTTTCCTGAAAACTCCAATTTCATTCTCACCAGGCAAAATTACAGTTCCCCAATAAAAATACATACCAGAAGAAATTTTCTTCGTTACTTAGAAAAATACCATTTCACGTCCTTTCAAAGCATGCAACGTGTATTATAAAAATAATTTATGTAGAATGAGGGTTATTTTTAAACAAGTGTGTAAATAAATAAAGCCTCGTGAATTTCCTCAGAAAGTTATGCACATACAACAACAAATATTTCAATTTTTGAGATTTAGTAAACTAAATCTCTACAACAATTAAATCCCTTCAACTTAAACTACAATTCTAATATTTGTAAAAATGTCTTCGACCCCCATGAAATTACTAATCCCAAAATACTTCTTTGCAATAAACGAAATAACGATACATTTATTTCATGTTGATTACACCATTCAAATTATTTTATAATACTGAATATTATCAATTTATGATTTTTATAATATAAATGAATGTTCATTGCTTTGCAACAATTTCTCGAAATTTTTTTCTAAGTTTCTTCAGTCAAAAATTTAAGATTAGAATTTCGTATAGGAAAAAATTTTTCTCATATCAGGATTATTGTTAAATTGATTAAATATAATTATGAATTTTGTTTAAGTTTAACTTAAACTATTCTTCAAGCATAATTTTTGATTATTTAATAAATAAAACAATCCTAATGTATAATTTAAGCCATGTTTAAAAAGTTTTGCGGAGTTTGCGTAATATTTGAGACTTTAGAAATTTTCGATATCGAAGTAACTTTGTTCGAAGGAAATTTATAGATTGTATTTTAATTAGAATTTGTAGAGTTCCAGAAAATTTTTGTAGATTCTAAAAAGAGAATTCTTAATCAATTTTTTTCCAAATGTAAACAATAATGATCTTACATTTTTTTTTAAATTTGAAGAACTTGAAAAGTATCAAATAAATATACGAAATTTCAATGAATTGTATTCATTTTTATCAAATTCGGAAAATTTTTAATAATTTCTTGTATGTTTGAATATTCTTAAACTATTATGTTTGTTTAAGTAACTTACAGGAAACTATTTTTTATGTTCTCTAAATTTCGATTTCATTACATTGGCTGACGATTCAGGCGTTTATACTACTTGCACGAGCAAAGTGTACGCGAATACGAGTGGTGCAAACGAACTTGCATCCAGCAATTCTCACGCGCAGTAGTGCAAGTCAGAGGTTAGTCAGACACAATGCTCATAATGCATTTTTATGCATTTTGTTATTCACGATTATTTATTCAAAATATTTAAGTATTTTTTTTGAGTTTCATTGAAAAATTAAATTTGTTTATTTAACGCAAAAATTTATTTCTTATAGTTCTGTTTGGATTACGAAAATACAGATTTTTGCGAGAAAAATCATGATTATTACACAGAATATTTTTCTTTTTTACTGGAAATTGTTGAGATTTTGAAAATTCGGTATATTATAATACTGAAAGATGAATTTATTCATTTTCGTAAAAATATAACTTTTCTAAATTGGAAAGTGTTATTTCATGAGAGAATTAATTTTTTACCATTTCTTATATGATTCTGATTGTTTTTAAAATTTGGCAAATGATTTCATTAAGAAACAAAAATTGACAGAATAATGAAAAATCTTAACTTATTGATAGAATCCAAATTCTCATAACGAAATTGTTAATAATTTTCATAAGTAAAGTCAACTTTCATAAGATTTTCTTGAAAATTCCAATTTCATTTTCACAAGGCAAAACTACAGTTCCCCAATAAAAATACATACCAAAAGAAAGTTATAAACAATCATAGATTGTTCAAATCAACAACTATGTAACTGAAGTTTTTTTATTTACTCACCATCACTACTACATCGAGAGTCGACCTTTCTCCTTTTCAACTTGAGGTCTTGAAACAAGCTCATGTTGTCTAGCTCACACGGGCTGCTCGTAAGGGTCATAATTCCTGCAAAACAACCAAAAAAACGTCCAAAATTATTTTTCATACAAGACAAAACCCAACTTGAAAAAGTTTTCTTTTTTCACTCAACAGGATTCGTCAATTTCTTAGTTTTCATTTGTCAATCTGAAGCATAAATAAGTTCTTGAAAATGTGTAAAAAGGTGTTTTGTAAAAAAAATCTACAAACACATCGAAAATATCAAGCTGAGAAAGTAGTATTTTGAAAAAACTTTCTTCAAAATGAATAATTTTCTCTTTAATATGTATTATTTCGGATAATTTGGATATTTATTATTTATTATCAAAATTCGTTTTGTTTTTAGACGAAATAAACAATAATTTCAATTAATATGTAATAACTAATAATAATAAATATAATTAATATTTAATATAATAATATGATTAATATTTATTATCATAATATAATTAATTTGAAGAAATTTATAATTACAACTAAAATTCAGGAAATTCAAAAAACGAAATAAACATTAAAAATAATTATAAAAAAAATATACGAAAATATACACAGAGATATAAACCCTTAAAACATAAAAATCAACTACAAATTGATAATAAATCCTATAATTGTTTATATCGATGCCGAAAAATGCGGTTTATCGTTGATCTTTTTCGTTTGAGACGTGAATGCATGTGAAACGGAAATTGGAAAAATCGATCGAGATCGCGCGAGTGGCGGAATAACGACCGTGGGCCACGAAAGTGAGTTCGCGTTATCCAACGAAACGTGCTTTTATGACACGTCCAGCTCAACTATTCCCTTACGTAACTCGACATTACGCCGAGAAAATCTCTATGGTCATTAAAGAGGAAATTTCACGGTTTCGCAAGCTGTGCTACATTGTAGAAAGTGCCTGCACTATGAAATTTTCGATTTCATGGGCTACAATAAGAAATTTGGGAAATTTAGAAAATCGTAGAAATTTTTCCAAGTTTTGGAATTTCGGTTGAATTTGAAGAGATTCGATTGTTGTAGAGATTTAGTGAAAATTAAATTATTTGTTGTTGTGTGTGTATAAGTTTTTAAAGAAATTTACGAGGCTTTATTTATTTACAAACTTGTTTGAAAATAACCCTCATTCTACATAAGTTATTCTTATAATACACGTTACATGCTTTGAAAGGACGTGAAATGGTATTTTTCAAAATAACAAAGAAAATTTTTTCTGGTATGTATTTTTATTGGGAAACTGTAATTTTTCCTGGTGAGAATGAAATTGGAGTTTACAGGAAAATCTTATGAAAGTTGGTTTATAATGATGAATTTTTTCGCTGACTGTCAGAATTTTGGAGCGAAATTCGAAATTGAATTTGAGTTGATCAGAATTTAATTTGACACGTTTTGAAAATGTTATTTAAATCGAGAGGAATGTTATGGAAAATGGAAAAATTATGGGGAAATCTTCGTGGTTTTTATGAGATCTCGGGAACTTGAGAAAAATGCAAATTATCAGAGTAAGGAAAATTCGGTGTAAATTATTTGTTTTCAGAAAGGAAATACTGAAATTCCAGGAATTCGTTGGAATTGACCGAGTTTTAAGTTGCAGGAAAATGTATGAAAAATTAGAGAATTATATAATGTTTATAAATATTTGGATTTTGTCAATAAGATGGGATTCTTCATTATTCTTTTAAAATTTGTTTTTTAATGAAATCATCTTGAAAACTTTAAAAAGAATCAGAATTGCTGAAAAACAATGAAAAGACCAAAATTGTTTTTAAAATCTCGAAAATTCTATGTCTATAATGATAAATAAGCAAGGATCAGATTTGCAAATAAATGAAGAGCCTATAAATTTTGAAAACTTATTTAGTTTTTTATGAAAGTGCATTTTTTTTAAAAGAGACGTTTTTTCCGAAATCACGAAATTCCAGTGAATTTGAAACGAGAAACCGCTTTTTTCAAACTCTTATGATTTTCACAAAATTTCCAACTTTCACTATTTTAAGCTCTGTCAAAGATTCTTATTTTCACGTTCTCTACAAAATCTAGAAACTTTTTCCAACATTAAAAATACTTGAAAAACCAAAAAAATTAATGAAAAATACTACAGTATAACAAAATCTAAGAAATGCAATGCATTGTAAAATTTATCAATTTTTTAATAAACATCTAAAGTATTCTAAAACTAGCCACAAATTACTAAAAATCTGAATAATTCAGACTAATCTAAATGACTGTTAGAAAGTTTTTCTGAGTCTGCGTAATATTTGAAACTTTGAAATTTTTGATATCGAAATAACATTAGAAATTTGTAGGTTGTTTCAAATTCTGTATAATTCGCATAACTTGTAGAATTCTAGAAATTTTTATACATTTTGGAAAGAAAATCCATAACGATTTTTTTCTGAGTATGAACAATAGTGATGTTACATTTTTTTTTGTCCAATGTATATGGTTAAAATTTGTTGACAAAAGTCGTAATAGACTTTCACAGTTAAGAAAAAAATTGATTTATATAGATATCAATTTATAGTCAATTTATAAATATCCAATTTATCAAAATTCAATTTTAAAATCCAATTTATTAAAATTGAATTGAAAAAAATTCAATTGATCAAAACACAGTTGAAAAAAATTCAATTTATCTAAATTCAATGTAAAAAAATTCAATTTATCAAAATTCATATCATCAAAATTCAGTTTATCGAAATTCAATTTCGAAAAAGTCAATTTATCTAAATTCAATGTAAAAAAATGCAATTTATCAAAATTCATATCATCGAAATTCAGTTTATCGAAATTCAATTTCGAAAAAGTCAATTTATCTAAATTGAATTTCAAAAAATTCAATTTATCAAAATTCAATTTGTCAAAATTCAATAAAAATTTCAATTTATGAAAATTCAATTCAAAGCATTCCAATTTATGAAAATTCAATAAAAAAAATAAATTCATGAAAAAAAGAATCAATTCATTAAAGTTGATTTATATGGAAAATTATAATAATATTGTAGATTATCTAAGAATACAGTAATTTTTCCAATACTAATAGTAGAAATCAGCAACCTTTTTTTTGTGATTGTGTGACGAGACTCGTGGTCTTTGTAGCTAGTGCAAGTCAGTGCAAGTGGTTTTAGCTGGTGTTACGCACACACGAGACCCTCTCGGGCACCGGGGGCCGCGCTCGTGCGCGCTGCGGCTCTCGCGGTCCTTGCCCCCGGTCGCCGTAAGTGGGTCACGCCACCATTCTTGCGTAACCAATGCATGCATACGCCATCGCGCCGCTCGGCTCACCCACAAGCTCACACACGCGCATCTAAACCTTTATTATATTTATATATACGGCCTCGGCAACGCCGCCGCGTGCATCCGCGCTCGATTATTTATTATTGTTGCCCCTACAACAACTTACATTCTCGCCAAACCAACATCATTCTCCAATTATTTCGCACTCTTTTTCGGCATTTATTACAAATTATTACAATATTTGAGATATTTTTTTGCATATTTCATTCATTTTTTTATTCCAACTGGGAAAGAATGTATTAGTTGATTTTCTTGAAAAATTATGTGTAAATTTTTGAAATAATAAAAACGCACTAATTTTCGCATATTTTCTTTGATTAGATTCCATTCACGACATTATAATGCATAAAATAATATGATGATTCCTATCACACGTTTTTTTATATAATTCTAACTTTTTCTAACAATCAATAATTCATCAATTTTTCAAAAGTCCTATCATTGTCAAATTATTCTAAATGCCACGACATTTCTGAATTTTATTAATCATCGAAGAACATGATGTTCATGAAAATAAGTAAATTACAAATAAAATACAATTTTCAACATAAGAAAAATTTGCGATTTCGATATGTTTCCACTGAAGAAATCGCAGGCCGAGAATAAACGTGAATTCCACCAGAAAATGAGTCGGTGAACGAGCGTGACGCCGGTACTACCTCAACATTTCCACGGACAATTTAACCTACGTCGCATTTCCGCGTTGACCTTTTTCATTTAAAGAACGATAAGTCAGTCACATACGTAACGGCTTAATTGGCCCTTTAAAGCCTACTTTCATCACAACCCAAGTTTTCCCAAAATTTTCATCAGACACTGAGAAAAAACGTAGTAATTTATACTATAAATATTGGAAAAATTACTATATTCTAAGAAAATCTACAGTACGATTTCACTTTTTACATTCAGCCATACACTGAGAGAACTATGTATTGACAGTTAATAAATATTTATTTGGATATGAGCAAATAAATATTGTTTTGTCTCAAAAAAATACACGTTCCATGAAATAAAATTTGTTAACTGCTAACAAATCAGAATTTGAACGGACTGTTCCAAGATATGAATTGTTAACAGTTAACAAATTTTATTTCATGGAACGTGTATTTTTTTGAGACAAAACAATGTTTATTTGCTCATATCTAAATAAATATTTATTAACTGTCAATAAATCGTTTTCTCAGTGTAGTAGTATATTTCTTCACTAGTGTGGAAAAGTTTTTTTTAACGAATCAGATTATTTTATTCCACAATGTGTGAAAATGCCGGTTTTGCGTGACCTGAACGTGTGCAAAAGTCGCCTTTTCCACACGGTGTTGAATAAAATGTATTTTTGTAGTGTATAGGAAGGGGAATTGATGAATTCCTTGTTTTCAAGGGGATCTTCGGAGCCTTGCTCATGGGTGAAAGTTCTCCCACGTCGAAACTCGTGTGCCTCTCGGGGCCCAACTTGGGACTTCGTTTTCCATTCTCTATTTCATCGGGGTTTATAGCGAATAAACCTCTAGCCCGATTCATTCGCGCTTCCGCGAAACGCCGATTACGTCGGCCGCCAGAATAGAAAGTCGATCCGACATTTTCGCCCCTTTGTCCTGGACGCCCAATTTTTTATGTTCTTCAAGTTTATAACGTTGTCGAATCACAGGGAAATTTTTTTCTGAGGTTTACCAAAAATAATGTGAAAGGTTGAGAAATTCAACGAAGCCAGTGACAAGGAATTTTCCAATAAGAAAATTCTTATGACAATTAGAAATTTCTTATAACAATTCTATTTTTTATAAGGTTGACTTTAAAAAACTCGAATGATAGAAAAACTTTTTATTAAAACCAGTGAAACTTTTATAAGGAATTTCAAATTTTTTATAAGAAAATATTTAAGCCTCGTACATTTCTTATAAACTGGAATTTTCATGAACAAAATTTGTTGAAAACATTTATAAAGGAAATAAAATTTTACAATAAGAATTTGTATTACAAGAATATAAGTTCGACCTTATTTTAAAACGACGAATTTCATCGTCGATTATTTAATGAATTTTTTTGTCGACGATTTTTAGGGATTTTAAATATTTTGAGCTTTTAAATCATTGATGGTACATCTCTAAAAAAAAAAAAATTCTCATTTGATTTTTTAACGTTCTAAACTTTGTCAACATGATAATTTCAAAGATTACAAGAAAATCAATACTGTCAAAATATTATTCAAAATATTCTATGATAACTAAAATTTAAGAATTTTGTTACATTTAGAATATTTTTTAAATTACACGACCCTTGCAAAATTCATTAATTATTTATAGTTCGAAAAAATTATAATTATTAAAAAAATATATGTAATAGGAATTTGTATATACATATGTTATTATATTAAAAATGGATTATTTTCTATATATTCTTATTATTTTATATATTAATAGTAATTTTGAAATTTTTAATGAGACTGACATTCTAAAAATTTACTAAATTTTGTATGAAATTTAAATATTCAAGCAATTTCAAAAATTATAAAAATATAATTGATATAGGAAATCGGAAAAAATGTCAGACATTTGAAAATTTCAAAGATTGCAAGAATTTCAATATTGTAAAAATGTAGTTATTATTTTGAATATCATTCATGTACTCCAACTAAAATTCACCAAGTTTGTCACAATAAGAATATTTTGCAAACATAAGACTTTCTCAAAATTAATAAATTCTTAAGAGTTATTAATTACATATTCATTTCCTCAGTTTATTTAGTAAAATTCACTACATTTCATCTCAATCTCCCATTACTACATTTTCTAGTAAAAACTACTAAATTTTTCTCTTACTGCAACAAAAACAGCTCCAAAAAAACAACATCCACAATAGTACACTATACTGTAACATATAAAAATTCACCTATTTTTTTTTTAATCTCAAAGTTCCTCTCAGTGAATAAAAAAAAAAGGTATAAAAGCATTGGAGGTCACTGGGCGAAACGGTACAAAAGCGTCCCGTTGGCCATTTCTGCTAGAGCGGATTGTCCGATTCGCGTCGTTCGCTCGCTTATGCCACAGGAAAAGTAAGGTAAGGCCGCAGTGCTATAATAGAAACTTTCACTGCAGAAGTCAACGTACTGAGAGCCCCGACTCTCGCCGAACGCTCCTTTTCCTCGGCTCTTTCTCTTTCGCTTTTTCGACGTTTCCATTTCGTTCGACTACGATATTTCCATTCATTCGTCAACAAATCAGATTTTTATTTGTTTAAAATTTAGAGATAAACTAAAAAATGTGAAATTGAAGTGATAAACGCGGGAATACGTTCCAGCGCTCGCAGCGCCAACGTGCGGTGGCGTGGGGTAATTACGGTTTCCCCCACTCCGTCATTTTTCAAGCGTCTATGGAAATGCGTGGAAGAGTACTTGTAAGAAAATAAAACTCAAATTGAGTTTCATTGAAAATAATAATTTAATGTCGATTTTGTTAATTAACTTTTGTAAGTTGCAAAATAAATGAAGTCGAAAATAAAGGGTGTGCTATTTTTTGTGAATTTTACATTATATGGTATATCCATTTATGTTATGCAAAAACAATAAATCCCTAATTCTACAAAAAAAAAAAAAAAAAAAAATTGTTCGACCCGAGATTCGAACCCAAAATTCCCCGTTATCACGTCAATCGCTTTACCCACTACCCCAATGGAAATTTTTTTGTGATTTTTGTAGAAAAAAGAATTTTCACAATGTGTGATGGAAGTTTGACGAGGAAAAAGAGATTCCTATTGAAATGACCCGGGTCAGTGACACATTTTTGCTGCTTTTCCGAGGTAAAAGTGAAGGGCTCGGCTTAGAAAGTTGAGCGGCGCCGAACCCATTGGAATGTGTCGTCGCGTAAAATCGTCGGATTGTCGGTATCGCAACTAACCGAGCGTGCAATTGTGAAATCGGTGTTATTGACCTGCAGTTATCGATAGCCGTCAATTATTATTGGGTGATCAGTCGCGAACTTGTGTCACGTTATCGGGTCGCCAATTGTTTGAATTTTTGTTTACATGAGTTTTCTTACATCAATCTGTCAATTTTATTTGTTTATTGCGGATTGGAATATGTTGATAGAGTTTGCAATGTTGAAAAAATAGGAGTATTTTTTTTCTGGGATTTAGGATCAATGATTTTAAGGCTCAAAATAGTTAAAATTCGTCGTTTAAAAAAAAATCAAACTTTTAAGATTCTTGTGATGCAAAAAATTCTTATGAAATTTCATTTCGTGTAAAAATGTAAATTACTGTATTCTAGGGAAATTTACAGTATTATTTCAATTTTTCAAATTCTATAGGTATAATAAACTGAAGATTCCAAAGAAAATTTCGTTGAATAAAAATCATGGAAAATTTTTCAGATTCTAAATAGTTCTACGACTTGCTATAAATCTGTAAAAGTTACTGTATTTAAAAGTTTCCAACCAATTTTCATAACCTAGGAAATTTTTTAAGCTTTTCCAGTTCTTTGAAAAATATTTTATTAAAGTAGGAAAATACAGAATAAATTATCTGTGATTCATAAATATTTTCCAAGTTCGTTTTGAAATAATAATTTTACCTCCCAAAAATCATATAAAGTTTTGAAATTTGAGAATGCAAACAAGAATATTTTTTTATACAAGAAAATTGGGTTTTATAATTTTCGACTATAATATCTGCTTTCAGTTTTTTCAGAATCGAAAATAGTTGTAAGAAGGAATATTCTGATTTGGAAATACCAAAACACGAAAGTGTAATTTGAAAAATTTTTGAAGTTATGGAGAAGTCGAAAAAAGATATTGCAAATCCGAAAATAATGTAAAAATTCATAAATTTCATGGTCTTTTTACTAATGTTCGAAAATTTCGGATGTAAGAGTTCATTGAAAATTCGTGAATTTGTAATAAGTGACTCAAAAAAAAAAAAAAAAAAAAAGAAAAATTTCCAAAATTTTCTACACACACAAAATATCAAAAATAAAAAAGAAGACAAAAAATTTTTTTTTATCTCATAGGGACGACAAAGATTTTTTTTTTACATTTGGAAAGATTACCAAAATTTATATAATATCATGAAAAGTCACAAAAAACCTTCGAAAAGGTTTCTGATATTTTTCAAAACCATCATTTACGAGAAAAAAAAATTAAACGTAATTCCCTGTAGTCTGAAAATTTATCTCTTCGATTCAACGAACGAATTTTGAAGCTTTCAAATCACAAAATCCCAAACGTTCCAAGTTTCCAAAATTTTATGATTTCGAATTCCAAAGTTTCAAAATAAAATGTAATAAAAATAAAATTCAAATTCAAAATAAAATATTATAAACATGTTTATACACTAGTGATTTTGAATTCTTATAACAACTATAAATTTTTTTATAAAAACTCTATTTCTCATAAGGTAGACCTTAAAAAATTGAAATAAGGAAAAACTATTCTTATAAGAAACCAACACTTTTATAAAAAATTTCAAATTTTGTATAAGAAAATATTTAACCCTCGTATATTTCTTATGGATTGGAAATTTTATGAAAAAAATCGTTTGTAAACATTTCTACAAGAAATAAAGTTTTATAAGAAACGTTTTTATTACAAGAATCTTCAAAGTTCGACCTTTTTTTAAAACGACAAAAAAAATTAATTTTTTTTTGTCAACAACTTTTATGGTCTTCGCTGAATTCACTATTTTTCACTTTCAAATCATTTATGGTAAATCTCATAAAAAAATTCTCGTGTGATTTGTCAACAATCTAAACTTTGTCAACATAAATTACCTTACATGACCATAATCTCAACATTTCTTCATCAATATTACTTTACTTTCACTGTAAACATTGAATCTTATATTAAGATGCAACAAAATCAAGCCACGTCTTGAAATTCAAATATTATCTTAAATTTAGTATATGTTAACAAACAATTTTAAACATGCAAGTTTTAAATTAAGAAGATTCAACATAATTTTAGTGAATCATTCTTGATTCAAGACATATCCTCTTGATTTAACACTTGCTTGCTTGAAAGTAAATTTGAAAATGAACTGAATTCAAGCTAATTCTTAAATTTCAAGTCGTCCCTTAATTTTGTTGCATCTTAAAATAAGATAGACTTTTTAGAGTGTTATACCAAGAACATCTGAAATGTAAAATTTACTATATTTTTTCTCGATCCCCCATAACCATATTTTTTAGTAAAAAGTACCAAATTTTCCCTTAAGCCTATTATCATAATGAAAAACGTGAAATCACGGAATCGTACCTAAATGTCGACCCTGGAGCATGCTCATCTTCGCAAACATGGTTTGATCACCTCGAACCAAACATGGCGCAACCGAAAATCCTCCTCAAAACCCGCAAAAATCCACATCGTCCAGAGCGGCCATTTCCCAACAGGAAAAACCACCACCCGAATCACTCATGTTCCATCACATTATTTTTTATTAGATCCACTTATCACTCTTTATCCCCGCACTAAAAACAAATCAAACACATCTTACCGATCACGCAAAATCCCCCGAAAAACTCCTCAAATCTATTCAAATTTCTTTTTTTTTTGTTTATTTAACGAAATTTAAGTATTTTTTTGGAGGATTCGTACATTGAGTCGAGGAACGTGTTTTTTCACGATTTCACGAGTTTTTGGAGTCGATTTAGCAAGCGGAAACGCGTACTTGGGCGGAGAAAAGCGGAGTGAGCGCGGGCCCGAGTTTTTGGGCCGGCGAGCACGCGAGTTCTGGAGGTGGTGGTACCACTGACCCCGATACGAGACGAAAAGACCAATGCCAAAAACCTGTACCGCTCCGACTTTCACTCTCTCGCCGTTTTTTCGGGCCTTTTTTTCGCGATTTTCGGGCCCCTCAGGTAAGATTCTATATATGTATTATAATCAGGGCAAAAAACATTATTCACTCAAATAAGAATTATAATTTTTTTTTACATTTATTTTTGTGGATGGACGTGAAAACATTTGTATTTTATATGCATAGGTTGAACAACTGAAAGAATTATTATTATTATTATTTGTAGAAATTATTTTTTTAAGTATGCACTTTGGCCATATTTCCCTATCAATAAATAATATGGAATTTTTAGGCTCTTCGTGAATAATTTTCTGTTTTTTCGCAAAAAACTCTTATGATTTGCCTATTTTTAATAGTTCGGGGTTTTTATGAATGAATAAATAATTTGGCAGTTTTTTGTAAATAATTTAGCTTCATGACAAATAAATTATACAGAATTTTTCGGTTCTTCGTGAATAATTTGCAGTTTTTTCGCGAAAAGTTCTTAGAATTTGTCTATTTTAAATAATTAAGGGTTTTTTCATCTGTAAATCAATAAATAATTCGGGAGTTTTTTCTTAATGATTATTAGGTCATTTGAAAATAATTTATTTCAATTATTTAGCTATATTCCTGATAAATAAATAATATACAACTTTTCAGTTCTTGGTAAATAATTTTCCGTTTTTTCGCAAACAATTCTTATAACTTCTCTATTTTTAATGATTCGAGGTTTTTTCATTATCAATGAATAAATAAATATGTAGTTTTTCGTAAATAATTATTTGTTTTAATAATTTATTTTTTTTTTTTGATAAATAAATAATATAGAATTTTTCTGTTCTTCCCGAATAATTTTCCGTCATTTCGCAAACAATTTTTATAAAATGGTCTATTTTCAAAAATTCGCTGTTTTTTTATTCATAATTTAATAAATGATTCGAGAGTTTTTTGTGAATAATTTTTTCTGCTCTGCCAGATAAAAAAAGAATTATTTACTCGATTAAAAATTATTTATTTTATTAATTTAACTATATTCTCGATAAATAGATAATACAGAACTTTTTGGTTCTTCGGGAATATGTTTTTTTAATTATAATAATAATAATAATTATTGAATTATAATTAAGACATAATTCAGTCACGTTTCGTAAACAATTTTTTTTGCCTTGCCAGATAAAACAAAAATTAGCACTCAAATAAAAATGATTTATATAAATAATTTAGCTATATTCTCGATGAATAAATAATACAGAATTTTTCAGTTCTTCAAGAATGATATTCTGATTTTCGCAAATAATTTTTATAATTCGTCTAAAAGATTATTTTTCATGGCTACTTCTGTTCAAGATTTTTTTTTTCAAGTCGAAAAACTGTAAAATTTTTTTAGTTTTGAACAAAATAAAGAAATATTTATATTTATGAAATTATACATTCATAGGATTTTTCCTCAATTTTTTTATAATCTTCAATGGCATTTCACTGAATTCAAGTAACGAGTTTCCGCAATTTTCCAGATTTGTCACGATTTCAGTTACTTTAAAATAAAAAGCCTTTTTTTTCGACGTTTTGTAAAATTTTTTTAAATATTACCATTTTTTAATAATTTTCATTATTTTTCTGTTTTTTTCCTTTTGAGAAAGTTCCTAAAATTACAGTTCAAAAAAAACTTTTTCAAATCACACTATTATTCCCATTTTTTTCAGAAATTTATTGAAAACTCGTTTTCACTTTAAAAAATCATATTTTCTTTTGCTTTTCCTACATTTTCCTGATGAAAATCAATTTCCTATAATTCAATAATAAATTCAAATACCAATGTATATCAATATAAGAATAAATGATAAAAAAAATATTTTTTATACATTCATTTATTAGGAAAATTCGCAACATCCGAAAATTGCAATTTTACACTGCTCTTGACATAGTTCTACTTTTAATTCTGATATGCATTTCAAAGACACAAATTAAGTACCAGGATTATCATTAAAAAAAAAGTAAAAAAACTGGTAACGCTGAATCCGTTCAATTATTCGACTTTTACTTTCAGTGGAGATGTGAGATCTATCACCTTCTTAAGTTGGACCCGCGAAACTTTCATTTTCGGCTTTCGTTACTTTCTTGCTGCACGAAAATAATACACTTGAAGAATCGGAATTAACGGATGAGGATCTGAATTTTTCGCAATTCAACATGAAAATTAAAAAAAAAAGGTTATGTATATAAAAAATAATGAAATTAGAAAATAAAGTGATACACAAAATTTTGACGTCATTTTGAATTTTGTTTCACTCTCGAAATTTCGAAAATACTCGACGTTTTCCGTCAACGCGATTGACGTAATGACTGAGAAATTCGTTGAAAATCAGGCCACGGTGTGTTTAAACATTTTCCAATATTTTTCGTTTCATTATTATGCACATGGAGAGAAATTTTTGGTTAATACAGCAACCATTGATTTAGTAAAGTATGAGTTCAACAAAGTTTTGGGTAGTACAACCAAAACTTTAGGTATGATAACCAAATAATTGGTTATTGCAAGCTAAGTATCAGTCATAAAAATTGGGCATTTGTTGCTATAACCAAAGTTTTGGTTGTAGTACCCAGAACTTTGGTGGGTCCATATTTTAATAAATCAATGGCTACCGTAACCAAACCATTGTTCTCCGTGCAAAATTATTGTTTATTGTGGAAATTTCTTTCGGAGCAGGTGATCATCTTGTGAAATTTAGAAAAAATATGTGGTTGAAAGAATATTTTAAACGACGAAAAAATTCTGAATAAAAATGAAAAATGTTAGGAATAGTTTGAACTATGGGAATCTCGGGATTTTTGATTTTTTATTGTAAAATATGGTAGTGAAAGAACGAAAAATTATTTTATATTTCTAATGTTGTCTTAATTTACAAATATTCTATAGGAAAATGTGTGAAAATTGAGGGAAAATCCTGTTTTTCTAGACAAGAACATCTAGTTAAATAAAAAAACTAGTTAAAACAATTTGGAAAATTCAGGATTATTAATTTACCATTTTTAACGTCAAAACTCGTGAAATTTGGAAAAAACTACACTCTGTACTATAAAAAAAAAACCTCTATTTCTAGATTTTCACTGAACCCGTGAAAATTGCCGGAAAATCGTCGAAAATTGTCACCCAAATTCAAGAAAACTCCATTGTAAAATATATGAAAACGAGAAAAATTCTGTTTTTCTAGAAAAGCACGTTCAGTTCTAAGAAAAAAGCAGAATAAAAAGACGAAAAAATTTAAAATTCTCAATATTTCATTTTTAATCCGAAAACTCGTGAAATTCAATAAAAAAAACTCACTTGGAAATATAAGGAAAAAAAGAAAATTTTTGATTTTAGATCTTTATAGAACTCACAAAATCTGCCGGAAAATCCTTTCTTTGTAAGTAAATACGTTCAGTTCTAAAAAAAATTACAATATAAAGAAAAAAAATTTTATAATTCTCAATCTTACATTTTTTACTCCGAAACTCGTGAAGTTCGGAAAAAATCTCACTCTGCACTATAAAAAAAAAACTTCTAATCCTAGATTTTCGCTGAACCCGCGAAAACTGCCGGAAAATGGAGAAAAGTTTCAACCTAAACTCAGGGAAACTCAATTGAAAAATATATAAAATTCGAGGAAAAATCTCGTTTTTCTAGGCAAATACGTTTAGTTATAAAAAAATAACAGTATGTAGAAAAAAAATGTATAATTCTCAATCTTCCACATTTTACCCTAAAACTTGTAAAATCCAGAAAAAACCTCACTTTGCACTAAAAAAAAAAAACTTCAAATCCTAGATTTTCACTGAACCCGCGAAAAATGCCGGAAAATCGTGAAAAATTGTCACCCAAATTCAGGAAAATTTAATTGGAAAATATAGGAAAACCGAGAAGAAATATGTTTTTCTAGAAAAGCACGTTCAGTTCTAAGAAAACAGCAGAATCAAAAGCCACAAAAACTAAAAATTCTCAATCTTTCATTTTTTATTCAAAAATTCGTGAAAAACGAAAAAACTTCTAATCCTAGATCTTCACTGAACCCGCGAAAATTGCCGAAAAATCCAGAAGAATTTTAACCCGAACCCAGGAAAACTCAATTGGAAAATATACAAAAATCCCATTTTTCCATACAAATACGTTCAATTCTAAAAATTACAATATGTAAAAAAAAATTCACAATTCTCAATCTTCCACAATTCACCCCTAAAACTCGTGAAATCCAGAAAAAACCCCACTCAGCACTATAAAAAAAGCCCAAATCTTCACTGAACCCGCGAAAACTACGGTAATATAACCAAGTACCGTGACTCGAATCTCGGGAAAACTTGACTGTTTCGAGGGTGTAAAAATCGCTGGAAATATGTGAAAAACTGTGGAGTTTTCTAGGATGCCGCGTCTAGGCTAGCCGAGAGTCGGCGCGTATATTGGTACTATTCGTAGGCCGCAGTCGCTCGGTACCGGCGGCCATGGCCGCCTTAGTAATGTCAATCACACCAGCAGCCGCGGTGCACTATTGCGAGCTGCCAATACACATGCACGCCAACACGAACGCAAATTTTATCCCTGTGTGCGAATCCCGCTCACGCAGACCAAGCGCTCCGCGACTCTGCGGCCCTGAACCTTCAGTTTACTCTGCCTCCAGAGTTATACTAGCAACATTTTTTCAAAAAGTTCACCTAAACCAACCTCCCCCAAAATAAATCTAATCTACAAACACACTCAAACACTTTTTTCGAGTTTTCCACAATATTCTATGAAACCTTCGAGAACTCTATAAATGAGTGACGTTCCATCATCCATTAATTATTTTATTATTAAATAATTATAATAATATTCTGCTGGTTAACATAACATTTTTTCTTTTGTCATTTTCAACAAGCGTAAAATCACATTTCGTAATTAAAATCTTAAAGAACTCTTTTACTTAATATTGTGGAATGCTCGATTATAGTTGAAAATGATGGACGGACATTTTCCATCGGTTTTTTTGCGACGAGTTTTTTGTTCCTAGGAAAAAAAGGTTACATGCAAATACTCGTGATTGTCGGTTGTGCGTTTTGCTATTTATCTCGCGAACGAGTCCTTGAAGCTCGCAAGGTTTGTGTGACTGAACTCTATGACAGTGCGTGGAATGGGACATTGGATCCTTGGAGATTCGAAAACTTGGCAGGCTGGAAGTGTTTTATTTTGAAGCTTATGTTCAGAAAGTTTAGAATGTTGACAAATCAAGATAATTTTTTTTGAGGTTTACCGAAAATTATGTGAGACATTGAAAAAATCGACGAATTTTTTTAAGATGTTTATTTTATTACAAGAATCTCAAAAGTTTGACCTTTCTTTAAAACGACGAATTTCGTCATCGATGATATAATGAATTTGATGAATTTACTATTTTGAGCTTTTAAATCATTGATGGTAAATCTCAGGAAAAAAACCTCGTGTGCTTTTTTAACGTTGTAAACTTTGTCAACATTTGAAATTTGTATTTTTTTTAATAATAATAATAAAATTTATTTTTTATATTACATATTATATATTTTTTGTAACTATTGAAAATAATTTGATAATTTTTTAATTTGATAATTATATCTAATTTGATGATTATTTAATATCATATATTGAATAAATGATAAAAATAAAAATTAAATATAATACTAAAAATTAAATAAAATTTGGAACTTTTATTTGAAATTATTATTATATAAATTTTGGTAATCTGTTTAAATGTAGATAAAATCTATGACGTTTATATCAGATTAGAAATTCTGAGACTGCAGAAAATTTTGGATATTTCTTAGTTTTTTCGAGTCACATCTTACGAATCCACGAATTTTCAAATGCAAAATTTAGCTCTGGAATTCTTGAGTGAATAAAATTTTTCCAAATTTTCATCGCACATTCAAAATTTTCTAACTCTATAGTACAAGACCATAAAAGTTATGAATTTTGACATTTTTTTCGGATTTGCAATGTATTTTTTTATCGACTGCTCCATAACTCTAAAAACTTTTGAAATTGCACTTTGGTGTTTTGGTATTTTTAAATCATAATATTCCCACTTGCAATTATCAAATATGTATTATTAAGAAAATTTTTTTTTTAATTTTGTTTATTTTTCTGGAGATTCGAAAAAAAAGACAAAATTGTAATCTCATTGACAAGAAAAATCACGAAAATCGAGTTATATTTTATTTAATGCTTACATAAAAAAATATTCGACTCTGGATTCCAAAATATTTTTAACTATGAAACTCCAAAATTCGTTATTTGAAAAATCTTAATCCATTTACCATAAAAATTAATCATCAATTCATTCATCTAAATGATTATATAATTAAAAAAACCAAATTCAAAGTTATTTACATTTTTTTAATGACATTTTTATTAGTTAAAAATGCTCCGAGTTGGAAAATTTTAAGCATTCTGGAAATTTAAAACAAGAATGTGTTACTCGTTAATTTTAAAATTCAAAAACTTCAGAACCTTCCCCAAAATCTTGAACCTTCAAATAATTCTGTACAAAAAATAAAAATTCTATAACTGGAGAACCTTAAAAATACCAAACTTGAGAAAATTTTTTGAGAAATTAAAACTTTGACAATGTAGTTTAAATATATCTAATTTAATTCAAAATGAAATAAACAAAATCAATGATTGTTAATGATGAATTATATTATTGTTGTTATTGTTATTATTATTATAATTATATTATATTAATATAATTATAATATTTTGATTTTTTTCAAACGCAAATTAATTTAAAACAAAATAATGATCGTTAATAATGAAATAATAATAATAATAATAATAATAATAATAATAATAATAATAATAATAATAATTATTATTATTATTGTATAATTATATTATTTTGATTTTTTTTCAAATGCAAATTAATATTCAAAACAAATTAATGACAATTTCATTTTGATTTTTCAATATAAATAAATATTTATTTATAAAATGTATAAACAAAATGATTTTTTCTTACGCTTCTGTTTTTTTTTGGAAAACCATTTATTCTACATAACAACACTTTCAAAAGAACTAAAATGAAAATCAAATAAATATAATTCTAACAAGAACTATCCTAAAAAAATGTACTTCGGAACAAATATACTTTGGGAAAATGTTTCTTTGGGAACAGCATTTTTCGGGAAAATTGTCTTCAGGGAAAAATATCCATTGGGAAACTATTTTGGGAAAAGTGTACCACAATCTTATTGACACTTAGTTTAATAAAATTCCAACACTCGAAACCCTCAGAAGTTCCAAACACTAAAAAATCAATCTTATTTTAAGATGCAACAAAATTAAGGGACGACTTGAAATTCAAAAAGTATCTTGAATTCGGTCCATTTTAAAATTTATTTTCGAGCAAGCAAGTCTTAAATCAAGAATGATTTATTTAAATCACGTTGAGTCTTCTTAATTTAAGAAATTAATTGTGAACATGGACTTAATATAAGATAATATTTGAATTTCAAAACGTCCCTTCATTTTGTTGCATCTTAAAATAAGATTCCATTTTTGCAGTGAACCGAAGCTCTGAAACTTGGGAGCTTTGCAACCTTCGTAATCTCTGAATAATTAGAACCTGGGTAAAATAAATTTTTTGTCCCTAGGAAAAAAAAGTTACATGCAAATGCTCGTGATTGCCGGTTACGCGTTTTGCTATTTATCTCGCGAGGAAGTCCTTGAAGCTCGCAAGGTTTGTGTGACTGAACTCTATGCCAGTATTACGTGAAAATCCGCCGATTATCGTTACACATTCGCGCTCGGAGCTGTGTCCGTGAGCGCCGACCTTTCGGGGAGTGTCGACATCGAGACCTCGCATCGCGATCAATTTTATTTCTTCATCTCAATATTACCGCGATCGTGAAATGTGACGATTCTAAGGTTATCCGGTACAAAACCAACCGATCCAACAATGTACAAACATATCGTACACTCACTGAGAGAAAAAAATGCATGTCATGTCTATGAAAATATGGTCAATTTTGGACAGACCTTTAAAGATGATGCTATATTTACAGAATTTAGTGAATTTTCTGAATGTCAGTTTTCTTGGTGATTTCAAAATTACAACTAATGTATGTAATAGTAAAAATATAAAAAATATTTTAATATATTACACTCATTCACATTACAGGTTTTTTCATGTAATTCTAATTTTTTCGAACTATGAATTATTTATGAATTTTGCGAAATTCCTGTTGTTTGCATTATGTACCGAATGCGACGAAAATTTAGAATTTCAGAAATCATTAAAAATGATGAATGAAATTTATAAAAATGGGTAAATTCTTGCAATCTCTGAAACTTCCAAATGTCTAATAAGTTTTTGAATTTCATATAGTTTTATGCATTTTCAGAATGTCAATCTCCTGGCAAATTTTAAAATTATAATAATATACAGGGTTCATAGAAATAGGAAAAATGTATGAAATTATGATAGAATAACAAAATTTGCTAAAATATTCCAAATAACGTAAATTTTGAAATTTCTGAATTGTAGTAATCTTAAAGATAATAAATTATATTTATAAAAATGAATAAATTTTTACAGTATCAAAATTCTTGCAATCTTCCAAATTTTAAAATGTCTGATAACTTTTAGAATGTGTCTCATAAATTACATTCTGATAATTTCAAAAATTGCTTGAATATTAAAGTTTCATAAAATCAAGTGAATTTTCAGAATATCAGTCTTCTTGTTTTCAAAATTGTAATAAATATAAAATAATAAAAATATATAAAATGACCAATTTTTAATTTAATGAACTTATTCACATCACACATTTTTTAAAATATAATTTTCATTTTTTCAAACTGATTATAATTAATAAATTTTTCAAAAGTCCGATGGTTTGCAAAATGCTGTAAATGTAACGAAATTTCTAAATTTAATTAGTTATAGAATATTTCAAATAATATTCATAAAAATGGGTACATTTTGACAATATTGAAATTCTTGCAATCTTTGGAATTTTGAAATGTCTGAGAACTTTTTTGATTTCTCATATAAATTATATTTCAAAAACTTGAAAAATTGCTTGAGTATTTGAATTTTACAAAGTTAAGTGTACTTTCAGTCAGTCTTCTTGCAAATTTAAAAATTATAATAATATACCTAGAATAGGAAATATTTATGAAATTAGAATAGAATAACAAAATCTGCTACAATATTTCCAATAACGTAAGTTTCAAAATTTCTGAACTGTAGTACCTAATCATTTAAAATATGTATAAAAATGAGTAAACTTTTACAGTATCGAAATTCTCGCAATCTCCAAAATTTTCCGATCTCTGACAAATTTTCGAATATCCCTCATTAATCATATTTCGAGAGTTTCGAAAATTGCTGGAATATTCGAGTTTTACAAAATGTAGAAAACTTTTAGAATGTCATTCTTCTCAGAAATTTCAAAATCATAATAATTCTTGGCTTGTCTAGTGTAAGAAAAATTTTTGAAATAATAAAGGAATAACAAAAACTACCAAAACGTCCCAAATTTTCTAAATTTCGACATATTCACGATTTTTTCTACATTCTCCTAAATTTTTCTAAATTTACATAAAAGACTCAAACGTCATATAATTCTCCAATTTCATTCAACCCCAACCCCCCCCCCCCCAAAAAAAAACCCAACCATATTTTCTTCAACATTTTCACTGCCACTCAATTCGAAGGAAAAAGTGAAAATATTTCCGAGATTAAGTTACGCACGCCATTCATGGAGGCCAAGAATAAAAGGCAAAAGCGTCAAACCGATCATCCTTGTTTCCTAATGATCGCGCCGAACCTTGACTCGCGCTAATCACGGTGCATCTCCGCTCAAGGATTATTTTCGAAAATCCCCCATTCGCTTCTTCGACGTCCATGGTTTTTTTTATTTATTCCCCACGATAACGATTCCCGATGAATTTCCCTGCTTACGTAAATTTGCGAGGCGATTTCAATGAACTTTGAATCTCGGTCACCGCGACCGTTATAAATATATTTACACGAGAGCTTACCATAGGTCACATACAGTGGAAATTGAAATATTTACTTCTATTGTTCGAAAATTTAAAGAATGAAACACGAATTATTGTTTATTACTGGGAACAGTAATATCTCTTCTATACATATAATAAAAAAAACTTTATCCCGATGATTCGGTCAACACTAATACTAATACTAATACTGATACTTGTAATAATACCAATACTAATCTCTCTGTATAATAAAAAAACTTTATCCCGCTGATTCAGTCAACACTCATACCAATACCAATACTAATACAATACTGATACTTACACTAGTACTAATACCAATACTAATACAATACTGATACTTACACTAGTACTAATACCAATACTAATACTTATACTGTTATTGGTATAAATTTAATAAATTATTTAACAGTAAGGAATAAAGTTTTGCAGGATGAATGAAAACGAGTTTTAAGGTAACGAAATTACGTTACTGCGAGGCAATAGAGTCACGTTCCGAAACTCGTGTTGAAGCTCAATGAGAGCGTAAAAAGCGAGCGGTGAAATGGTTCGCACGCTGAATACGTAAGGAGTAGAACTTTCTTGATTACTTAGCTTTGTTTATTATCCGCTTACTTCAGCATTCAAATTTATTCTCAAAATCATGCCCAACCTTCGTATTTTTGTTACGGTTCGTTAACTAAGATCCAAAAAATTGGGATTCTGTTAAAAAAAGGCGTAAAAGTATATTATTAATTGAAAGAGGAATGGAATCTCGGAAAAATATGCGGCGTTGGCTTAGCGCGAGATGGTTATGTGATCGGAAAAGCTCGGTACAACAAGGAGTGCACGCAGCGCCCCGGCCAGACGTGTAATGCCATGATTACCCGCGGATATATTTAGTTTCGAGATTGGTATAGGTCGCGGTGTGCGTTGCAAGCAGTTGCAAACGTTATCTATCCGTTTCTGCGCACGTGGCCTCTGTAGGCCGCGCGGGGCTCGCCGCTTATAGTCAGCGCTGGTGGAGACTTATTGCCAAGTAGCCCGAAAACATGTCACGGATAAGATTTCGCGGGTATTTCAGGTGACCTTTGCAAAAAGCACACCAAGAGGAAAATCGGGTACTTTTTACTAAAAAATGTAGTAAGGGGGAGTGAGATTAATTATAGTTAATTTCACTGTATACGGTATTGCATTATTCAAAATATTCGTTAGGCGATTTCCCATATTTTGGATATTGAGAATTAATATCCGCTAAAGTAAAAAATTCGATTTGTTTAGTATTTTTTACTATATATCAACTTAGAATTGCCATATTTGACGTTTGGCTATAATGCATGGTTAAAGTAAATCGCTTTAATGTATAAAGAATTTAAATAATATTGTAGATTTTCCTAGAATACACTAATTTTTTCAATGTTTATCGTACCAATTGCTAGATTTTTTTCACAGAATATTTTTTCCAGAATTTAATGAAAAATATACAGAATACAACAAATGCGTTGAACAATATTTCATTCCTAATGATTCCCAATTAAAATATGTACTGCACATGCAGTGTAATGAAAATGCCAAATACAGTATATTATGCAGAATAAAATATGTATATATAAATAATAGGAAACAAACATTATTTTAATGATAACATCTATTCAATATGTTACATATATTTATTTTTATGTTATTTATTTATTATGTTCTATATGTCACATTTATTTATGTAACATTTATTTGTTAATACCATTTTTTTACCATTTATTTAATAATAAAACATTATTTTATAATATGTTATTATGAATAACATTTGTTTTATCGATAACCTTTTAAAATTCAAAACATCTATAAGAATATCGAAATTTCAAAGCTTACATTTTTGGAGCATTGAATTCTAGGGAATTGTATAAATGTCAATAATAATTTCAAAAAATTTTTAAACTACAGAAAAAATACTGGGAATCTATTGAATTTCTATTTCCACAGTATTGAATTCTGGAAATCTATATAGCAATCCACAAAAAATTAGAAATTCATAAAAACGTTAGAAACTGAAAATCGTTGTAAATTTCAAAACTTTGGCATCGAGTTCTTGAAATCTGCAGAATGTACGATAGAAATACAAGAAATCTGTAAAAATACTAAAAAATACTACCAAGTTTCATGAATAACGTTAAATACGTAGATTTCGAAAATTCTTGAAAGAACTAGAAATATATATTTCTTTTGGGATTTTATGAATTTTCATTTTGATGATCTGGTTTCGGTTATAAGATTTTTCAATTTCACGAATTTCAGAGTTTCCAAGAAAAATAAAATTTGCAACAGTATTTTCGAATTTTATTATTAAAATTATTTATTGCTCAATGTACTATAATGTATGAGAAATTAAAATTATATTGTAGATTTTCCGAGAATATGGTAATTTTCCAAATATTTATTCAAAGTTTTATGAATAACGTAAAATACATAAATTTCGAAAATTCCTGAAATACATAAAGATATATGTTTCTTTTGGAATTTAATAATGTTTAATTTCTGATAATCTAGTTTCGGTAATAAGACTTTCCAATTTCACGAATTTCGGAGTTTTCAAATAAAATAAATTTTTTAACAGTATTTCCACATATTATTACTGAAAATATTTATCTCATCGCTTCATTATTATTCTCATTATTTTCATATCTAAAGTTTCTCAGATTTTCAACACATCCATCAATCATAGTTTTTTTTATTAATCAACGAGTCAAAACTATTTTTTTGAATGTAATTGTTTCTTGAATTTAGTTTTTGATTTTTTATGTAATATATATTTTTCATATAATATATAATAAACTATTAATTTTTTCAAATTCAATTTAATAAAAAAAAGGTCTCCAAAATAATATTAAAATTAATTCAAAGTATTCCGAATGATGACCTTACTCTCAGAACATTCTGTTATACCGAGATAGAACGAAAAAAATGATTTCTTACTCTGTCGATCAACTGTGAACGATTGATTTTAATCGATGAAAAGACGTTGATGGATCCAAGGATTTATCGTTATCGCAAACAAAATAAATTGCGGATTTTATCGAGCTCTGGCAAAGATCAGTAGCTTCTCGTCCTTCGTGGAACGATCGTTTGACCATTGTTAAACGTCCGTCATTGCCGCAACTCAATCGAAAATATTCGACCCAGCGAGAATTATTTGTGTTTTCGGGATTTTTCGAAACATTTGATCCTCGGGAGTTTTTGAGAATTTTTCGTAATAGCAAACTAAAATATCAAAATGGCAAATATATAACCAAGAAGAGTAAAATTGATTATTATTTCATGTTAAGATGGAAAAACTTAAAATAATGAACTTTGAAATCAATTAAAATATAAACAATAGGAAGACGATTTGTTGAATTTATGAAAATGATTTGAAATATTGATTAAATTGATAAAAATTGAATTCTGGATGAAGTAATAAGTGATTCTCTGTGAATTTTTAAATTTGGGTTAAATTCGGGATTCTTAATTTTACCAACTCAAAAATAACAAAATTATAAATGTTTAAATAGGAAAAGTAAGAAAATAATTTGAGGAATGGTTTTGGTCAAGTGATAAATGAAAGAAAAACTAGAATCTACGAAAAAAGAACAGAAAATTATACAAATACCAGAAGAATAAAGTACAAAATAAATAAAAAACACTGAGAGAACGATTTATTGATAGTTAATAAATATTTATTTGGAAATGAGCAAATAAATATTGTTTTGTCTCAAAAAAATACACGTTCCATGAAATAAAATTTGTTAACTGTTAACAATTCATATCTTGGAACAGTCCGTTCA
>JAPYZL010168790.1:0-22287 GCA_030522825.1 Platygaster orseoliae
CCTGCGTTCCATAAAAATGAAGTGGCCACTTTTACACATGCATGGGAAAAAATATTGTATGCTACACGAGACAAAAAAGGATGATTCCAACGAGTGCAACTGCGCACTCGCTCCGCTCGTGTCCAAACTTTGCACTCGTTGGAATCATCATTTTTCTCCCTTGTAGCATAAATATCTAATCTGAAATTCATATGTTTTTCTTTGTCTTTTCATAGATAAAATGTAAATTTTTATAGTTTAATGGTACAGACTTTTCAATTCTACAGACTCTGTGTATTTTCATTGCTTTTGATTTTTTCTGTCATTAATTTGTGAGCGGAAACATTAAATTAATTTTTTTCCTAGTTTTTTGGGGAAACATAATTATATAATCACAATTTTCGTAGTTCATGTAAGTAATAAAATTTAATTACATATTCTGTTTTTTTAATGAATTTTTTGTATATTTTTTTAGAGTACTTTAATTTGATGAAAAAAAAAAAAAAAAATGAAATTTTTAGATATTTCAGGTGATTTCTGCATTTTTAATATTACTTCTACACAAGTTTTATTATTTTTTACCAAGAATGAAAATTTGTGTACACATTTCAAAAAATTACATCTGCAGGATGAACCAATAGCTATAATCTTTGTATATTCTTTGATTTTAATTTTTTTCCATTAGTTCATGGGTCCAAAAAATATTTCCAATTTGTATTATTTTTAATTTTTGTTCAAACATTTATAATCAGAATTCTGTTCCTAAAAAATCCTTTGAAAACTAGAATTTTTGTTATTTTCAAGTTGGTAAAATAAATAATAGACACCATTTTTGTTCAAGATCTTTACAAATATAAGAGATAATATTGATAACACAGGTGTGCATGATTTTGTGTTGAAAAGCTAGAAATCTTTTGAAAGTAATTTTTACCGAGGGTCCGAATCAAGACTCAGAATAAATCCATTACGTTAAGATTATGAGATATTTAAGGTTATGTGCTTGAAGAATACAGTTCTTTAGTAGTCACAAGCTTATTCTCAGAGCGAAAATAATTTTTTTCGAATTGTTTCTAAATTAATTTTTAAGTACTACTTTCTCTTTTCAAAATGAGCTACTCATCAATCACCCGCGATTTTTTTTCAGAAAGATACGGTTATTTCAAATTTTCACATTCAGCCGAACAAACCATTTTGCACTCGAAAATTTTTCTTGAAGATTTTGATTGTCTCTGGATAAGAATTTTGTAAAGAAGTATGTTTACCAAAAAAAAAAATTCTTTTAGTTGCAGAAATAAAAATTCAGTTCGAATCTTATGTTCAATTTTATGTGTGTTAAAAAACAGAAATCTAATCAGGATTTTGAATAAAAATCAACTCGAAATCCCAGCCATGTCTAAGATACTGGCCCAAAACACATTTCATACAAAATAAGTATTTCAAAGTAATAAAAAAATATTCAATCAAAAGCTTAGGTTTGAAAATTCCATTCTTTTCGCGATTCCCGACACAACGGTATATGAAAAATTCTCCACCTTAACTCCAACGCGTTAGAATATCGACAAGAACGAACCAAGGTAGAAAGTAAATCGCCCTTTTCCCATAATTTACCTTAAAACCTTATTTAAGAAGTTTTGAGCTCTAATGCAACAATGTTGAACAGTGGAAGGGGCTGAGGTGCAACGTTTGGGTAGATTGTGATGCCTCGGCTCGAGAAAGATAAGGCAACAAAAAGTTTCATAAAACATCCTCGAGTCGGGGGCGGTATCTCCGGGATGAGTTTTTTCCTCGATCGTGATAAAGACTGATAAGTCGAACAAAAATGCAGCGACTTTTTTCCTCCGCGAAATTGACGAGGATGAAAAGCTGCATTAAGTGGACTTAGCCTGCGAGAAAGTGGATCTGAAATCTTGCGAGTTAAATTAGAAGGACGCTGTTAATTTACAGGGATAAAATTGCTCCTTTTCCTTTCACGTAAAATCACGAACGTTTTTCATAACCGTTCTTGACTAAATTACACTGGGAAAACGCCAAGGAACGCGGTGTCGTTTCTTCAGCTTTTTAACCCAAAAAATTCCTACGCACGAGGCGCCCTTAAATTCATGGGGACTCGAGCAAAAGCGCGCTTGTTTTCTGCGAAACATACGACGCTCCCCAAGGAACTTATTAAATTTCATAGAAGTTTTATTCCTGCTGCCGGGACTGAAAGCCGATCTAGTTGGCGAGATACCGGGGCGATCTATGCTCGGAGTTTTTAAGTGGCCTCCAGATTAAAATGGGTTCACACTATCTCACCGTTCTCGAATTTCCGCCATGTTGCCAGTGGTCGTGAATTATATTGGAGTCAAAGACTTTATCAATTATTCCTCGCTTTATTTACTTTCACAAAGAGTAACCTGCATCTGTCCCTCGAAATTTGGAACAAAAAAGTTCTTATATAGCCATTTGATTCATGCCTTCCAGACAAGCTTCAATATTTCTATTCTTTACGACTTTTTCTTTTCACTTACTATTTGATATTTGATACTTGATACACAGTGATTTAAATTGTAAAAAATTGATGAAAATATGATATAATCATACAAACATTTGATACTTGAAATAAGGGTGACGAAACCAGGTAAATTTACAAACAAACAAGAAAATATCGGTTAAAAAATTAAATGCAATTATCAAAAATTTTGTCAAAATGAGGAGTGCACACATTCTTTTTGCATGTACGTTGCAAAGAAGGCGGAAAAAATTAAAATTACCTTTTTTATACATTTGGTTTGGAAATTCATATTCTTTTTTTACTGCGAAAAATAATTTGAATTAATACACAGATCGTTGTGATGATAGCTATAAAAATGGTTAAGATACTATTATAATAACTACCTACTCATGAAATGAGTTCAAATAATAAAAAATGCTCATATTGAAATTTAGAGGAGAAAAAAAATAGCTTCGTTTAGGTTGTAAAAATTAACAATATTGAAAATTTTTTCTTTCCCTAATTCAAAAATAACAATTCTGATTTCCAAAGAGTTTTTCTTTGAACAGAACTCTTATTACAAATGTTTGATAACAAAAATAAAAATCATACAAATTAGAAAAGATTTTTTAACATAATTATGAACTACTGAAGAAAAATTGAAATCGAAAAAAACACTAAGAATGCGGCGAACGGTTTGTACTGCATATTTTATTTTGAAAAATCTACATGAAAATTGTCAATAATAGTAGAAAGTGATTAAAGTTGTGTTAAGGTAATGCAACAATGCGGAAAACACTTTAAATCTTTGAAAATTTCTATATTATATAATCAAATTGAAGGATTAAAAAAAAATTTTTTTTAATCGATTACATAACCATTATATATAATCAAATTCCATTATTAACAAGAACTTTAAAAATTGTAGTTATATAATTACGTTTTCCTAGAAAAACGAGGAAAACAATTATTTTTGAATACGTTTTTGCTCATAAGTTGATAAAAGAAAAAATTTGAAGCAATGAAAATTCTAAAAATCTGTCGAATTTAATTCTGTAGCATTGAATTATAAAAATCAACATAGGAATCTAAAAAAATACGAGAATAAATGGAAAGGTCACAAAAATACAAAAATTATGTGAAAGAGTTGTGCGAAAAAAATGATACAATAGAAATATGAAAAAATGAAAAAATATTTAAGAAAAATCTGTTTCAGAAATACTGTTTTCTAAATAATCCATGTATGTAGTTAAAATCTCTTAAATAGTCAATTTTATGGCATTAAAAATTTAGCTTGTTTTGTCAGCACGTATCAAATCTCACATGAAAAAAATATCAATTTCTTAATGAATAAAAATATGGACTAATCTCTTACTTTTCTGTCAATTTAGCTTGTTTCAGAAGTATGCATCAAATTAATAAATGAGAAATTTTGTTTCAATTTTTGAGAAACTCATTCGAGTTCAAGGAAAACAATTATGCATAAAATTCAGTCGTACAATTTTTTCCTCACTAATTTCATAACCCTCATCAGACTTTTCTCACTTTTTATTAGGGAATCCCCAATAAAAGTGTGTAATGGAGCGGGAAAACCTCCCTTTCATCCTTGAACTTTGACAAGTGCCCCATTGACGGAATCCGAAGTGACACTGACAAATAACTCGGCTTTTCGTCGAGTCACTCAAGCCAACTGTTATCAACGTGATCCCGAGAAGGAAAGTGGAAAATAACGGGTTCTTATTCTTTCGAGAGCCACAAGTAAGCGCCGATTCGCCGCCGCGTTGCGGGCCGAAGATGGCCTGAATGCGTTCGAAACGGCTGTCAGGTGCCAGCTTCGAAAGATAGATTCGCGTGCCGCATTCGCGTGCCGAGCCAGCTTCATTCATTCATTTCCGCCTCTGCAGCCTCTCACTAATGCAACGCGATCTCGCGAAATTACACCTCATTCTTCCAGCTGCTTCTCTGGCTTCTATAATTGATTGTTCGCTCTAACCCGCCGATAACCGTCCATAATCATCTTCGTTCCATCCCACTTTTGGCACGTTTCAACAGAAAACCATATTAGAACATCAAGAGAAATTTTTTTCTATTACAATAAACTTGATTTACATAGTCTGAAAATACTGGCAAGACTGTCACAGGCAAAACCTACAAGAGACGCAATAGAAAAGATAGCGAATAGGCGAAAAAGCCGGGACTGACGGAGCTTTAAGAAACCTCTTTTCGGGCACACAAACACTATTTATGACTGCATAGAGCAACGATAGGGGATACAACACAGTCACACACTTTCGATCCGACCTCGAACCTCCCATATATCTGCACCGCGCGATCGGCAACACTTTTCACCCTTACCCTTCCCTCTTCTACCGCCCTTTTCCCAATCTTTCCCGCATTGATTTGCATAAGACCTTACCTGGGACACGTCCTTATAAATCTACCTCGAACCACGCACGCTATCGAATGCTCGCGCAAAAGTGAGGATGGGCAAATAAATTCGAACTTTCGAATTCCATGATCGTTGCAGCGGTTTTTTTTTCTGCGTAAATCACCACCCGTATAAACGTAGTAGTGTTTTTTCATCATGATTTACACTTTTTTACAAGTTTTCTTCAGACAGAAAAAACGTATAATAAAATGCTCATATCGAACCACAATAATTTGGTGATCCGGCAATCTCGACATATCTTCTTCTACAACATGCACGATACCGAAGGACCTCATATTTCTTTTGAAAACAAAGATACCCACGCTATCTCCGAAGCGAGCTGTCGCGATTCGAAGCTATCTGCTTCAATTGTTACTTCCACGATCATGTCTTGATCTTTGTTTCGAGATATATCGAGCACCCTCGTTTGTCTTGCTATACCAATAACAATAAGCGAAGGAGCCCTTAAGGCATAGGTGCTGGCGGCGTTGGTAAGAGAGATGGAAAGTGGAATTGCTGCAAGACACGCGTCTTGGCGTGTCGCAGTTCGATCGCGCTTAGAAGTGGGATTATGCCTGGTCTTGAGAATATCCAGCCAAGCTTATTGTAACCCGGAGTACTTGACGCTCATTCGGTGAACTTAGACAAGCTGCTGGGCTGCAGGAAAGCGAATGAGCTTGAAGTATATCCGATCTAATGCATTTCCGCAATAAACTTTATCGCCGTGTTGCTTGCGTAGCAGATCGTGTTAGACTCACGTATTTTCTGGGCAACGCAAACGGAATTGAAGAAGCTCTTTCACCCTTATCAACACAGATAAGGTTGACGTCTCGAATGACTGTTTATGCAGAACGAACAAGCAGCTTTGGGCCATTTATTTCCTTGAATAGTTATTCAGTCTAACTCGTTCAATTGTACTTAATTCTTTAGAGAAATCGTTGAATAGAAGTTATTGCATCCTTGACTAGAAGTGTACATGGAGAACAAGCGAAGAGCTTCGGCACGGCGCTCAAGTTTTCGAAGTAAACTTAGCATTCTGCGAATGGTATAGCTTCACTGGCAAGCCAGTTAACTGGCTGGCTGCTTGCGGTGGTCTTGTTCTTTGAACTCTGCTCCTTCTCGTCGTCGTCGTCGCGTGTCTCGAGCAGTTCAGCGACACCATTGTCGCTTTCAGAACAAAAAAAGGCTCCAAAAAAATTGAACCCCGAAACAATGGCATCGCTAATTCTTCATTCAAGTGAAATCTGTACTTTGAAAAACGTTTCTCGTAATCTGTAATAACTTTGTAGCATGTTTTTCCATGTTCCTGATCTTTCAGCTGATAGTTAAAGTCAACAGCACGTTATAACGAAGTTTCGACAACCGGATTTGTGGAATCTTCGTTCTCAGCCTTGCACGCCACGGTTTCGATTGCTCTCGTGTCGGCCGGCAATCGATCCATCACGGGCAACTTAAATTTTTCATTAAGCACGGCGAGGTACTGCGAGGCCAATTTAATTGTGCCCCGACACTTTAACTTCATCACGCCATTCTGCTTGTCATTACCGGCGATCCGCGGAAGCACATAAGGCAAGCCACCGTAACGACTTACGGATTCGTGGCGCACTGAAAGATTGGCAGCGGCAACTACCAACTTTTAAATTGATTTGGAGCAATGCCAATGGCGAGCCATTTTCTTCTTTTGCCAACGCTACTTCCTTCGCGTTACGGTCTCTACATTGTCCTGTCTTACTGCACGCTTAATTGACTTTGTGACTGGAATTTGTCTGAGTCGACAATTACCTTTTGCAGGGCTCGAAGTTTTTATGATATGGGGAGTGGCTGCTAGGGGAGAAAGAGGATGGGCGAGAGAGGAAAAAAATCAGAATGGAAATTTCCTGCAGATATTTGGGTTTTTGATGCTAAATAAGTCACGAAGCCGAAGTAAATCTAACTAGTGTATCGGTTTCTAATTATTTGAAACGAAAAAATTCACATGTATCAATTTCATACATGTCTTCGAAAGAAGCTGAATTTACACAAATACATAAAAAAATTAGATATTTCTATCCATAAGAATTTTTTTTTTTCATGTGAGATTTGATACAGGCTGATAAAACAAGCAAAAAATTACGATAGGAATCGAAAAAAAATTACATAAAATGATTGTTAGTTTCGTAAGAATAAGCAAATAAAATTTTTTTTGTATTATCTAGTATTATAATAGAGTTTCAGTATTGCTATGGATTGTTAGGTAGATTTTTAGTTTCATGTTATGAAATTGAATGTTTTAAAGATTCTATATATTGAAATAAATGTTTTACAAACCAGATTCTCTGATCGAAATTTCTTGAGTGTTATGAAAATTTTTTTATATTCTACGTATTGCCCATTATTAATATGAATTGTTCCGTATTCCTGTTTTATGTTTTCTTTATATATTTTATTAATTCATGAAGTTCTTGTGCGATTAACCTTTTACTTCTTCTTTTATTATTGATTTGTATGAAAATCTTAAGAACTAAATGCTACAGGATTGATAATGTTATAGATTCTCAGTTTTTTGTTTCATTACATTTTTGTATTAGTTTATAGTTGGAAACAATTGAAAAAAAATTATTACTCTCATTTTTTATAAAAACACGTATAATAAGAATTTTCGTTATTCTAATTACAAATGAAACTTGGTAGTATATTCTGATTTTTTCATACATTTTTAATATGTCTATGGATAACCTTGTAATGATCTTGAATTCGATAAATAATATTAGAAATTTAAGATCATTCAAGTATATTAATAGATTTTTTAAGAAACTGTATATATAAAACAGATTTTCATCCGTATTTTCCGCATTATTTTATTTTTTTCATATTATTCATTATTAAAAACTACTCTGTGTTCCTATTTCAAAATCTTTAAGCATATTTCATTAGTTTGCTTATTTAATGCGCAATTTTGATTTTTTCTATGTATTTTTAAAAAATTCTTTATAGGTTCTTAGAATTCAATGCAACAGGATTCAAAATTTTACAGATTATGAATATTGTTGTTGCTTTCAATTTTTTTCAGTTTATAAGTGAGAAAGATTTTCGAAATTATTGTTTTAATTGTTTTTTTTAAGAAAACATGCAGAATCAGAATTTTTCTAATTTTTGTTACTCATCAAATTTCGAAGTATATTCTTGTTTTTACAAAGATATGTAATATTTTATTAAATTACTTTGTAGACTTCTCAAATTTAATTGAATGAAAACTGAAGCTTTGGGGGTTTCAAGTATTTTTCGCATTTTCGTAGTAACCATACGATTCTCATAATTTACTACAATCTGATGGATTTATATGTAAATTTTCAAAATTCAAAAATCCAGAATATAGCATCTTTGAGATTTTTAGTTTTTTTGAAGATAATAATTTATTTTTATTTTTTAACAGGTTGATGAAATTTTTTTTAATAAGTACAATTCATTTTATTTCTGCCCAAAGAAAAACTCTTTGGAAACCAGAATCGTTGTTATTTTTGTATCAGTAAAATAAATTATTAATTCAATGTATCAATTATTTTGTCAACTCAGACTAAGCTTTTTTCTATATCCTCTAAATTTTGATAAATATATTTATTATATTTTTTACTAACTTTATGATTAGTAACAATAACTGTATTATAACAATTCATACTGCCATCGTTGTGACGTATGCAAAAAAATGTATGCAGTAGCAGTACTCATTTCTACAAAACTCGTGACCATTGCATGTAATTTTATAGCAATTTATGTCTTCTTGTTTGTTTGTAAATTTATCTTGTTTCGTCAGCCTATGTCAAGTATCAAATATCAAATATTCAATACCTTATCTCACATGGAAAAAACAGCAATAATATTTTAATGAAAAGAAATATCGACTCAGAAAGTGTTTTTCTGTTAGTTTAGTTTGTTTTGAAGGCATGTAATAATTTGATACTTCAGTATCTACGCAAATTCTTCAGAAAAAAATACTTACCTAAAGCAAGATGATTTAAAATTATCTACTCGAAACCCAAGAAAACTTTCCAATATCCTTTATACGCGTGAATCCTTCCATTTCCTCCTGTTTTCTTATACTCTCAAAGCCATCGTGCATGAAAAATACATGAGCTCGTGGACTCTTGTACCTTTTAAACACACGAGAAACATTGTGCTCAGAAACGGACGATGCTCGAACGCGATATTGGTATATCGCGACTTGCTCGAAAACGTCTCCACTGTCCATGCGGGCAATCTCAGTGCGAGATCAGACTGCGCAGATATCGCAAAGAGCCATAATTACGTTTCATTCGCGACTCCGGGTAATAAATTTTGAGATTTACCGTCAAGATAGCGGTTTCGCGTTGAGGGGACGATAATTCAACGCGATGCTTTAAGCCAGCGAGGAATACAGTCAACAAGTAGCCGGCGCGACGCAACGAGCTGGGTCCCAACGTACGTCGTTGCACGTTCGATCTCTGGTGACGCCGCCGAAATCGATCGATCTCGCACTCAGATTTCAGAAAACGTGAGAAATCAAATGTTCCGTTTTTTTGCGAATTCCGTACACAAGCAACCCCGTCATAGAACTCCACTTTTCATCATGAAACGAAAAATCCCTCACAAAGAATTCTGCCCTGAGAATAGCCATATTTTTGCAGCAATTACCTTTGAAATTGCGTCATATTCCGCGAGTGCGCTGCATAATTGCAATGCTCGAGTGTAAATGAAAGACGAAGACAAGCGGAAATCGTCACGCTCCACGAGACGGGAAACAAAGGCTAGTTGATGAATTCAATGTCACAGCGATTTTTTCGTGACTTTTGATGCTTTTATCATTTCGTCGATTTGCTATGGCGAAATTCTCACGGGTGTTGAGAGCTTATTCGACTTTTCGCGAGCCAAGTTGAAACGCTAAGCAAAGTAATTCACTGGTGAGTCAGGGATGCCGGCGTTCGAAGAATGGGCGAAATAAAGAGAATCGAGAAAATTAAGAGGGTTTTAATGCCTGGTTGAACCGCGTAATTGCGGATAGTGTTAGTGTGAGCCGAGTCAGCAGTTTAAGCTGCGGGTCGTACGAAAAATTTCGAGGGTTATTAACTATGTATGAATATTCTGGTGTAGAAATTAGAAGATTTATACATGACGAAATTGTCTCTACTTTAGAATTCTATTTCCGGAAATGAAGGAATCTGATGTAAGATGAAAGTTGATGAATTGTTCTTTTTTTGCTGGACTGAAAAACTCTGTAAGTAGATGCGACTTTTTGATTTATGAGTTCAATTTGGTTCATGAATTTTTTCGGTGACCCTTTGAAACTCTACGGTATTTAATGATATGTGTGTGATAACGGAAAAAAAAATTGTAAATGAACTTTAATTTTAAATCGCAATATTTTTTCATTGTATTATTAATTTGCAATTTTGAACAGTTGCAACTTAGATAATTTTCGTTAACTTGTTATAAAAATTATTATAGGCAAGTACATGAATAAAATTTAGCCGATTGTTAGGAAAACTTCTCCATAATTAAAATCCAACTTTTCGTCCTGCATTGAGAACCTGTTCAAGGATAATTTCTGGAACTCACTATCAATAAATAAAAAATAGTGTGATTTTGTTCGAATAATAATGGAATTTTTATTTATTTATTTGCAGATCTGAACTAGAAGGGATGAAATCAAATTAACTTGGAAATGAGAACTATTATTGTACTTATCAATCTAGAAAATTTTTGCCGTTGGGCAATTTGACGAAAATATTCTGTTCTATGTATACATCTGTTAGATAAGTAAAAAAAATGAACACGTATTTTTTTTCATTTAATAACTAATTGAAAATTGCAGGAGATACAGAGGTTTTGAAAACCTAGAGTAGGGTTTTGTGACGTCAATATGCATATAAATTTCTATTGTCTTTATATAGACGGTGACGTCACATCATTTTTTTCAAACCTCTGAATCTCTAGCAGTTTTAAGTCTTTCGAAAAAAGAAAATACGTTTTTATTTTTTTTTCTAATTTATAAGTTGACATTTGAGTACATTTAAATTTTTTTTTGGTTCCCTATTGTATTAGAATTTTTTTAATAGACTGAAAATTAATTACATTGCTGAAAATGCTTATTTCTCAATAAAAAAATAAAAAAACACTACTGATAATCTGGTTTAGCTATGATGATTTTAATTTGTTTATAATTATCTAAGATTTATTTTTAAGAATATTGACAATATTTGATTTTCATTAACCATTATTATTTATAAGTGTCAGTATCGTTTCACGTTACATAATTTAAAGTAAATCATTGTTACAGTCCTTCGAACACAAGCCTCTTCGAAAGAGAAAATCACTCTCAAATAATTGATAAAGATTGTAATTTTGTCTGTGAAAGAAATGACTAATAAGAATACAATAACAAGAAGTGAAACTAGCAAAAGAATTTTAGTTGACTGATTTATGTTAAACATTATAAAAGGCAAAATGAGAAAAAGTAACCTATAAAAATACGTTAAACAACATGTTTTCATTGCGCAAAACATTTTCGACTATGTATCTAAATTAAAGCAGAAAAAAAAGTTTTTGGTAACACTGTAAATAAACATAAAGATTAGATGTAATTCATGCTAAATTGATTTATTTTAACATATTGTGAAAAAAAAAATATAAGAGACCATTGTTTTTACGAGTCTCATTGATTAATATCTTCTTTACGTTTAGTTTATTAATTGCATTCGTGAATTGTATTACAGACCTTCTGCCAAGTGTTAAAAACAATACTGTAACGTTATTTAAATATCCTAATTTATCAAATATTCATTTCTCAAATCAGACAGCTCACTCGAATCTAACAAGCATTTTCAAATCTTAATCATCTCAAAAATATTTTCTCTTAAATCCAAACAAGTCACACCTGATTATCCCTAAGTCCTCCACAAAACCTGACAGTGACGCGATTTGACGCGGCTCTTGCATTAACACAAAAACAATAATTCATCAAGACTGTCCCTCCCTGCGAATGACGCTTAAACGGGGCTCGACTGTGAAACAAAACACCCCATAAACCACCCGGTGCCCCCTCCCCTCCCGCGCCCCTCTCTCTCTCGAGGGTCCACGTAGACCTTTATAAATTTCGCGATCCGCCCACGCTCCCCAACCAGGATGTGCCGGTCTCAAGGATTCTCAGCACGTGCTCTTGTGCACGGTGCCATTCAGGGTGCGCGCTGTGTGTGCCTCGAGTAGGCTATTTCGGTGTCCCCGTGCTAAGGGAACGTGGGACAATCGCCCCTTAAGAAGAGGCCAATGTGTTTGGAGAATAGGGAAGGCCCGGGAACATCGACACTCCCGCCCTTCCTGCGAAAGACAGAGGGATATCACCATTGTCTGCCGCTGTCATTGTTATCGATCTCGCGGAGATTAAAGGTTGCCCGATGAATTTGAGTGCCGTGTCTCCCCGGAAGTGCCAATATTTGTCGGAGCTGTGGGAGTTTCGCGAGGATGTTTCTGGCGTGCGACAAAAAATTTGCAGTGAATTCTAGGTTTATAAAGTTTACAATGTTGAAAAATGACAGTAAAATTTTTTTCTGAGATTTGCTATGAATAATGTTAAAACTTAAAAAACAAATTCGACAAAGACTCTAATAAGAAATTTTTTCAACATGTTTATACTACAGTGATTTTGATTTTAAAATTCTTAAAACAATTTCGTAAAATAATTCTATTTCTCATAGAGTCCACCTTCAAAAATTCAAATAAGAGAAAATTTTCTAAGTAAGTGACCATTTAAAAACCTTATTAAAAAAATATTTTTTATAAAAACTAGCGACACTTTTAAGAGAAATTTAAGATTTTTTATAACAAGATATTTAAGCCTCGTACATTTCTTATGAACTGTAATTTTTTTGAAAAATATTGTTCATAAAAATGTCTCCAAAAAATGAAATTTTCTAAAAAAAGTAGAAAATGTTATTGTCTTAGAATTTTTTCAAAATACCTTATTGCACGATTTATAAACCATCATTTTGTCTGTTTTCGAGAATATCAATGTGCAATGACGTAGTATATTTGCAATTCTTGAGAAACAAACAATAAATTTTTTTTTTCTATCAAAAAAAAAGATTACAAGAAAATTTTTTCCGAAAAACGAAATTATATTTTCTTTGAAAAAAATGTACAACATACAACAAAAAATTAAATTCATGACACAATTTTCTATTCACTCAATTAATTATGAAGAAAAAACATAATTTTTGCAATGAAAAAAATCGCCTTTTTGGTGATTTGAAATGATTTGATCATAAAACATTGATGGAAAATATGTTTTTTCTTTATTAATATTTTTGGCAATGCTAATAAATTCCAAGGAACTAAGAGATTTGAGATCATTTTTTAGTTGTAAGGCAGGCTCTCAATCGTTCTGAAGGACAATCCTCACGTGGAAGAGATTTCGCACCCTAGGAACGAGTTTTCTGGGTTTCACAAGAGATTGGATTCGTTTCGATTAATTTGGTGCCCTCGGTTCGGTGTGGGTTTGCTGGTTTCATGCTGAATGGAATGATTGGTTAAATGGGGTGTGTGATGATCATTGATTCGGTAATTTCAGGGAACTGCCTCTTCTTACGATGAGTTTTTTTCGTCAAATGAAGGTTTTTTTGACCACTGGTTGACGTCAATTTTCGAATTTTCATGAAATTTTAGAAAAAGTAATGGAAAGTCAGTAAGCGTTGATAAAAATAAGAAAAAGCGAGAAAAATTTGAGTAAAATTCATTTTTCAAATTTTTAGAACTACCAATAATTAACGAATTTTGTAGTATCAAATAGTTCATAATTCAATTATTCGAATAATAATCACATATTGCATATTATTGTATTTCAAATTTTTTTGCATCTTGGAAAACGAGAAAAAAGTTAAAAAATATCATCAGACTTCAATTCATTCAATGATTATTGAAATACAGTAAAATTATTTCTAAATAGAAAAGTAAAAAAATATAATGATAATCTTGAATTTAAAATTATTAAGAACTCAACACCATATCATAATCATCATTTTTCCAGCAAAAATTGTCAATGAACCATGAAATGAGATTAGGTGGTGAAAGTATAAGGGAAATGAATAAACAATTTCAATAAGATTCAGTTTCAAATTTTCAAGAACGATTATTACCCAAAGAATGTTTTATTTTTGAAAACTCCATAATTAAAAAAAAATTTTGTATCTAACATTACAATATTAATGTAATTTTGTATATTGTGAAAATGACTTATATAGTGTCTAGTTTCTATAAATTATAATCACAATAATTCAAAAACAAATTTTTCATTCAATTCATTAATGCTCGAACTTTCTGACGTTCAAATCGTTCCGAATCAATAATATTTCTTCAGTAGCGAGCGAATTTTTCAAGTGAAAGATAAGCAAAGTTTCTCACAGACCATATTTAAAATATCGTGAACTTTCAAGTATAGCTAACAAACTCGTAAAAGATAGAACTCGAAGTAATCAATTCATTTTTCTAATCAATGTTCAAAGAACAATGTTTATTTGAAAAATACTTTTCTTTGATGCCGAATTTCACTACTTCTTCGAAACAGTTATTCTGATTTGAAATATTTTTTTGTATCTTGGAAAACGACAAAAAAGTAAAAAAAATCAGTGGACCTTTCTCAATGAAATTTTACTATGAAATAATATGAAACAGTAATAATTATCTTGAATTACTGATTATAAAACTCAAACACCTTATGAAAATCATCATTCTTCCAGAAAATACTGTTAATGAACCATAAAATCACTTTTGATTCATTTGATTTATTCAGAAATCGTCCTCTAAAAAGCAATTACACATACTCAGTCAAACGATAGTAAAACTTAATGAAAGAACTTTGAGCTTCCGCAATTCACTTTTTTTTTCTTTCAGTTCAAAGCAGGAAAAAAAGTCCCAGAATTGAATAAGTAATCCATTCCTCGTAGCATAGAACCTGGAGATTCACACGTTCGTGCCGAAAACGGGGAATGGATCAACTTCCGTTGCGCAGCTTATCTCATCGTTTAATTAAACCCGTTTGCAAGGACAATAAAATCGCATTTACGAGTTCTGGAGATCGCACGAACGACGATGAAGTTTTTATTTGCTTGCATCACAAAGGATGTTGTAGATTCAGGGCCCAATCTGGGTATTATTTATGTTCTGATATTGGAAACAAGAAATTCATACTTTTTAAAAAACGTCAATATTCTTTGTAATATTTCTTGTGAATTAAACCGTTTTCCAAAGCTCGCATCATAAAAAACTTCTTAACAATTTTGCTTAAAAGTTATTACCTTTTTTTCATCTTTTCGAATTTCGAATCACATAACATATATTGTCTGTACATGTGGTTGCCGAGAAATCGCGATATCGAAAAACTATGTCACTTGAAATAAAAACGGGATCATTCTCCACACAACTGTTTGTCGAACAATAGCCATCGATGATATTAATCCCTTACCCTGCGATTTATCTCCGCCATAAATCCAATCGGGCAAACGGATCCCTATCTCCCCTCCCTCCCCAACTCCGCCTGCCCCGCGCCTCACCTCTTTTCAGTTTTCACCGACTGCGCAGAAACAAAAATCCGCGTCCCTTCAAATACAGTGCTCACGGCTGAAATAGCCCGAATCTCTCGTGTTGTCGTTTAAATGCATCTACGCTTCGAATATCGCTTCCCATTGTTCCCATATCGAATGGTGCAGCATACAACGTAAATTGATGAACGGAAGAAAAAATGACGAAAAGAACCGAAAACACACACGTAGGGACCGAAGTGGAAAAATCTGACGAATAAACAGTAATCGTGATAATCTGAGCTTGGGGAAAAAGAACAAATTGATTGTTTTTATTTTTTGTAGCTTCAGAGACAAAAAAATAAATTTTTAAATAATATCTTAGAGCGACATTTTAAAATTCATTTTATGTATGAACATATTCAAATGAAAATTTAAATTTCAAAAAACTTAACTGCTAAAGAAAGTTTATAGTAAATAAGAAAATTATTATTAACTTTAAAAAAACTTTACAGACAGAGTGAATAAAAAATTAAAAAGTTCAATTTTTTGAATTCATTAAGAGTACCTTATTATTACAAGAATTAATTAATAGCTCAAAGTGAAGATGAAATATTTTCAAAAGTAAGCACGTCAATGGCTTTTTTTTTTTTTTTTTTTTTTTTTTTTTTTTTTTTTTTTTTTTTTTTTTTTTTTTTTTTTTTTTTTTTTTTTTTTTTTTGTTTTTTTTTTTTTTTTTTCTTGTGGACAACTGTTTTATCTGAGCGTTTTTCTTTCTCTCGGCGAGTTTCGATAAGCCGAAAACCAACGTTCCACGAGTATACACAAGCAAAGTAATGAATGAAAAAGTAGATAAAAGCAAGCTTGCAGGGGTGAGCTTTTAACAAACTTTTTGAGTTACGACGCGATGCAACGCTACTCTAGAAGTGGCACAGCGGTTTCCGTCGCAAATGTTATACATCCGAGGTCCGATGTACACGGATTTCCATCTTTTTTGCCTTCTACTTTATCCCCTCTTTCCACAGACAAGGCTTTTTTTATTTTCATTCTCGCGTAACGTTTCGTTTTCTCGTGCAAGTATATACACGTATGCGTTCTTTGTGGATTTGCAGTTTTGCGCGACCTACTAGGAACGTACGAAAATTCAACGTGGTCTTTCCTCTGTTTAAAACATTTTTCCACCCTGGTTTTTAGCTCATATCAGTAATGGTAAAAACAGTAAACTATGTCATTCGTGGCAATTTTATTTTATTCGTTGTGAAGAACGTATTCCTCATCTTTTTGTTGGCACTGTAGACAACGTTCATGCAAATTCAACGAAACAGTAGTTTCTGTTCCGAATGGCTTAGCGGTAAAGTTTACAGAGTCGACTGTTACATTATTCGCGACTGCGGTTTTTTAACTTTCGGGGAGATTTATGAGTAGTCTTAGAACACTGCAGCCAGACGTAAATACAATACGTTTATGGATTTTTCATTCCAAGTGAATAAACAATTTTAGTGGATTTAACGGCAGAATAATGGCGCCAGTAACGTTTTCTAGAATACATTCTTCGTTTTGTAAATAATATACATTGAATAATATGAAGATTTATGTATTATAAATATAAATAAACATATGAATATTGCATATTGTGTGTAGTATTTCTTATATTTTAAGTATTAAATATATTTTTTCTATTGATTATATTTACGTGTATATTTATTATTATATATTTCAAATATTTTTTCATAAAATTACTATTGAATAACATATTTTTATTCAATATTATATATAACTACAATTTCTCGTTTCGAATGGGGCATAATTTTTCTATAATATTTTTTTTAACTACATTTTTCTTATTTTGTTGAAATTTTTTATTAATTCCATTGATGATGGAAAATTTGCTAAGTAATTAAATATTTCATGGAAATTACACGACGTATTATATACTTTTTCTCGTCTTTGGCTAAGCACACCGAGATCTCATTCCGTGTGACGTTAAAACTTTCAAACGCTGAATTTACTCATTAACTCTTGGTCTACAGGGCGTAATTAAGCCGAGTACACTGTCAGAGACACTCAATTTTTGAGACTTTTTAGTTTATCAGCGAAGTTGAATTCAGTTACCGTATTTTTCTGTAAGAAAAAATTTTACGTAATACGATCATTCTTAAGATTGGTAACATATAAAATATGCTAACTTTACTTTTAAGAATTTTTTTTTTTATTCCAACCCCGCTTGAACAATCTGCGTTGCTTTAGTTTTTAAACAATACAATTGAAAGTTAAGACAAATACGTATTTTATTTTATTTGGGTCGAGAAATAAGAATATACGATGAATTTTTATTTTCCTGAATGATTGATATATGTCACGGACTGACTAATTGTTGATATGATTTACTGATTTTTTTGTGAATGAAGTCATACACGAATTAGTTGATCGTCAATTTAAGAAAATCGAGAAAAAAAGTGAAGAATGATTAGGAATAGAATAAATAATTGATGAAAAAATAAAATATATTGAATAAATAAAAAAAAAATTATAAAATATCGTCAATTTTTCCTGTACAACATTTGAAAAAAATTTTTTATTAAACAGCAAAGATTAATCATTGTTGTTGTTATTCACTGATTAATTAAATAAACTTCAAAATTGATTAAGTACTTAATCGGTTCCACTTTTGTTGTAACAAATTATTTCAATAATACTTCCACATTCTTCATTTTTAAAAAATATTTATTAAGGCTGATTGAATTTTGTCGAAAATCCATGAAAGTTTTGGAAATCGATGACACATTGATTCATAGAGCATCAACTTCTAAAAAAACAATTTATAAAAAAACATAAAAGTTCTCAAAATTGTTTGAATATTGAAAAAAAACCCAGGAAATTGAAGTAATAAATCACGTAATCATAAATGATTAAATAAATAAAAATCCCATAAATCATGAATTTTTTTAGGAGAAGACTTGTGACAATTTTTGTAAAAGAGCGAGATTCATATGTTTATTTTGTGATATTGTGATATTATATTCGATTTCCACTGTCAAATAGCTCCTGGCTATTTTTGTGGATGAATGTGAAAGCATTTGTATTTTATATGAATATGTTGCACAACTGAATTAATTATTATTATATTATCACTCATATCATAACGATACGATTTCCATTATCAAGTACGACCTGCAAAGCCAAAACCTAAATTCACTGGAAATGAGAACAACTTATTTATGCAGATACCGATAATTTGAAATGAAAGCAACATATCAATATAGAACCAAATGCATATGGTAGAGAAATTCGACGATTCCCAAAGATGGATCGCATGAATAAGCGCTGCAGCACGCTCTCGAAATAATTCATGCTCCCGTCGAGAACTTGGACTGATTCGAAGCCATACCTAACACAAAAAGTTAAAGTGAAGTTACAATCTGATTTAGAGAAACTCATTTCTATTAAAATGTTTTAAGGTTATCTATGTCATACTTGAGCTATTTTTTACAGTATTTTTTTTTCTTTCAGAGCAAAATATACAGTTTAAATGAAAATTACAATTTTAAACATAATTGTTGACTTTATTAGAAATATATGTATGTTCTGAATTTTCACGTTTGTCATTGCACAGAAATTGTTTTTATAGCAAACAATTTTTCTGTTTACCAAAAAAAAAAGTTATTTGTCTATTAAAATAATTCTATAATTAAAATAATCATTTAAAACAAAATATTCAAAGAAATCAAAACTTCAAGACTTTGTTCGTCGCAATCATATCAATCGTAGCTGAGTATGAATTCGTGGGTAATTCCGGCGCCGAAAACACGCTTTTTCACGTGGCAAGTAAATCGTCATACGCGGGGTCGCGTTTTATCGCGGCAACTTTAGCCCCCTCGCATTTGATTAATCGCGTTTCCAGCAACAAAGTTTTCATGCCTGATACGGCGTTCCTTCCATGATTGCCGCGTCACGAGGAGGTCGACGCTGAAATCGCAATAAAAGCCGAAAAAAAAGACGAACCGCGCAAAACGAAAAACGTGGAACAATGAGATAATTTTAATTACCGTCGCAACGAGATAAGGGCGTATAATTTTCTTTCAGTGGAAAGCTTTAGAAAGCGCTGAAGAAGAATTAGTCGTAACTCAAGCTGGGATGTAGATGAAATAATGCATGAAAGTTGGGGAAAAACTTTCGTTACCATGCGAAACGCGAATCGCGAGTTTTTACGAGGAATCGTGCAATCTCGGGAAGCAGAGTGGAATTGAAAAATCCGTCATTCGGGGAGCATCGGAACATTGTAATATTAATAGAAAAGTGACGTGGCCTAACTTGAGCTACGTACGATGATGAAGAGGCCATAAAATTTGAATTCATTTTTGGTGGCACAATCTCATAACCGCTTTACCGTCGTTTTCTGCAGTTGACAGTTGGATTGCGATGGTGGCACAGTTTTCTGTACCCTCCGTGCTTGGGGGTATGGCGAAGTTACAAATGCATCTCATACATCATCTCTCGCTGCTTGCTTGCAAGCTTTCTTTTTATTTTTCTCGTTCTCTATATTTCTTCAGTTACTGCTTATGTAAATCCGTGGAAAAACTGGCGAGTATTCGATTAACTCATGGGGTCATGATAAAATTATGTTTGGGATTATAGTACAAGTCATATTTGATCCATGTATAGTGAAAAAAATTAGTTTTATCTTAAATTATCAGATGTTTATGACTTTGATTTTTCCTGCACACTTCAATTTTTCTATTCTCATTTTTTTCAAATTATTTCATAAAAAAATTCTCATGTATCGGAATAAAGTATCGATATTCTGACAAATCGGTAGGTATAACCCGAACCCCAGTTCCACCGCGTTCTGTACCTGAATCGCAACATTCGCAACCCAAGCCCAAATTGTCAAGCCCGGTCATATTTTCACAAAGCCTGATCGGGAAAATTCCATCCGCGAACGCTCTGAAGTCAATACGCTCGAATTGAAGTTGCATTTTGACGTCATCGATGTATTGAGTTTCGCGGAGCTCGAAGACCGGGGTTAACGGAGGTTAACTGGAACATCTGCGTACGAATTGACCGACATGAGCGAGTCCGCGATATACCGGTGAAACGATACAATCGGCATCTGTTGCATCATGTATTAGGGTTGTTATGATCGCGATTCGTGCCTGAAGAAACCATCCCTATCATCTCCATTTTGCGTACAAAGAAGCATTCAATATCATCCCGAATAATCTCGGTATACGAATCCCAGTTCGACCCAGTAAAAGTCGCTCTCAACGAATTCGTTCCATCGGTTAGTAAAATTTCCCGCAATGTGTTTCGACCATTCCAAAAGATAGTGGAAAAACATGGATAAAGGTTGGAGGAAGATAAAAAAAAGGGTTTTTTCGAATATTCTGGGGTTTGTTGTAGCGCAGGACGAATTTAGATGTGAAAATTTTTTGTCGGGTTTCATATTTGCTGAGCTATCTCGAGTTGAGGAGATTGACAACGGAGGATAGACGGGGACGTTCTTCGCGAGAGCTGCACTTAAGTATAGAGTGCTCAAAAATAGACGCAACCTTTCATCGACGCGATGCTTTTGTTTTTGTTTTTCTTATTCTTTTCTCATACTCCACTCGAGAGAGAAATAGCCTTTCTTCGACTAGCGCTAGCGAAAATCGACGACAAGTGACGTTTTGTCGATTCTTTCATCCTGGCGTTTTTACGCGTCAAACGGGAGTTTTCCGGGGGATTTCGTGCGTCATGCATTTTCAGGCAGTTTGACAACCCTGAAAAACACGTGAATTATAAGGCACTCTTCAACATTTAGTGATGAATGATAGCGCCGAAAGGGAACCTGGGAAATGGAGTTTTCTTGCATCGTCGAGGAAAAATTTTGAATAATATATGTGGAGGGAAAAAGTGAAATATATTATTTGCTCATCATAGCAAATGAAATGGTTTCTTTATTTATGATTGAATAATTGGTTATTAATGATTTTTCACTGGTTTATAAGGCGTAAAACTATCGAAGTATGAATTTAGTAAAAAAAAATATTTTTGGAATACAAAAATATATTTCAAAGTTATAACTATTAAGACAAATTTATTAACGAATTCGTTAAAGATTTGGAAAAACTCAGTTTTGACTAGTACCTATATTGTGTATAGTGAGTCTATGTTCGAAAATATCATTAAAAAAAATAATAACAAGGTACAATTAAAGAACGAAATCAGCAAATACTATTAATTTTATTACATATTTTCATTCTGAAAAAACGTTTAACTACAACAGCTTTTTTTCTTTACAAAAAAATATTGTATTTCATAACTATAAATAGTATTTATTTTGAATTGCAGACTTGATCGGAAAAAATAGCACAGATTTTTCAGTAAAATTGATAATAATGAAATACATAAAAAAATCACCATTAAAAGACAGAAGAACTGAATACTCAATGAATAAAAAAAAAGTAAAATTAATGCACTACATTATGGAAATTCTAGAAACCTCAAAAAGACGAAGATTCTGTGTTATTATGATTTTTACGCAAATCCATATGAAAATGAAAATTTAATAAATTATTTTCATATTATACATGCATATTTGTTTAGTAGTGAATTAAATTATGATTCATAAGCTCGCTAATGAATCTCAACTTTATCTACATTTCCATTACTAGTAATTTTCAGCAGGCATTGAGTGAAAAACACAATTTTCCCTATTTCAAGTTAGCTTTCCTTGCTTTTGAGACACCAAAATCATTCGAAACGCGACTGAATACATAAACATCGTCACAATGTTCAAAAAAAGAATAGCATAAAATAGATATTTATGCTACAAGGGAGGAATGGAATGATTCTACGAGCGAGCATTTGGGCACGAGCGGCAGCGAGTGCGCAAGCGCGCGAGTTGAATC
>JAPYZL010168812.1:0-13075 GCA_030522825.1 Platygaster orseoliae
TAATTAAGCAACAATATTTGCGTCGATTGTACTATTTTTTATTTTTTTACATTAAATTACTGTTTATATATGTACTATCAACATATGGTTTCATGTTTTTCCCTACATTTAATAATACTTTACCCTCTCCGTTCCCTTTATGAAAAATTTTTTTGCCTCCCCCTAATATTTTTTGGAACTTGCCGCCCCTGGAAACCAGTGTTCAAAACTCGTGGTGCCGGGGTGCCAAAAGTTATGAACACTAACAAAGACAGACTAATGTTTGATTGAGCGTTAGAAGAGGAACGAAGATTGAAAGTTTTAAACACTGGTTGAAACGTTGAAAAAAAACCGTTGGCGTGCACGGTGGCGCCGCCTAGAGGCCATGGCCAACATGAAAAGGCGCGAAAAATTGGAAGTTGCGTATAGGGCTGCTTTTAACGAATAAATGAATAAAATATAAATAAATAGATTGTGAAAAACCAAGTAAATGATAAGACTGATATTTTTTTGTAAATTTGAACAATGGTGCATCGTGCTTATTAATGTTTATTCATGCTAAACTTTACAAAAAACGTCCACCGATCAAATTGCTTCCTTTCCACTGTTGCACTGTTTGAATTTATTTCATCGCTCAACCAATCCAGCGAGAGAGGAGCATTTCAAGTTGACATGGTTGACATTTCAACCAGCATCGGTTAAAAGCCATTCAAATACTGTCAAATACACAAAGCAACAAATGTCAATCAATTGAAAAAGTTAAAAAGTGCCAAAAATTGTTTTTTCCGAATCGTGAAATATTTCTGTATGATTTAAAATTCCAAAACTTACAAAATGTTCGGCAGCAAGAGAAAAGCCAAAGCCAAAGCAACTGTTAGGTAAGTCTGTGAATTTCTGTATATCTTTGATTTTTGCGTTTCTGACTCTTGGAAAAAACTGTTGAATACCAAAAATATTGTACGTCACTTGAGTTTTTGAAAAAAATCCCTGCGAATTACAAGACAATGGGCTTGAATTGCATGAACCAAACAAATTTTTTTTTTTTTATCAAATAAGTATAATCGATTTTAGATTTCTTGAAAAGGATCAAAACGTTGAAATAAATAAAATGAATTTTTGACTGGAAAATCGAGTATACTTATTTGTTAAACGAATTGATTATTTAGTGAAAAAAGATTTTATTGATATCGAAAAATTGTTTTGTTTCTGATTTTAGAATAACGGTTTTTTATGAACAAAAATAAATAGTATTTGGCTACAAGTCGATGTTTTATTAGCAATATTATTATTATATTATTATACTCATCGACAATATTATATTATTTATGAATATCGAGTATACTATATCAATGCAAATTTCATCTTATTTTTTTCCAATTTGAAATATCCCACGAATATAAAGAATACCACTACAATAAATCAATTCTTTGTATTTTAAATTTGAATCCTTCATACAAAATCTATTGAATTCTGAATTTAATATAATAAAATGGATTATTATTATTGCAACTAATGAAAAAAATTTTTAGCACGATTTTTCAATGCAAAAAATCATCTTATTTTTTTCCCATTCGAAGTATCCCACAAATATAAATAATACCACAACAACAAATTAATTCTACGTATTTTTAATTCGAATCTTTCATACACAATCTTTTGAATTCTGAATTAAAAAAATAAAATAGACTATTATTGCAGACATAATGAAAAAAAATTTTAGTGCCATTTTTCAATTCGAAAAATCATCTTATTTTTTTCTGATTTGTAATATTCCAAAAATTTACATAATACCACTACAATAAATTAATTCTGCGTATTTTTAATTTGAATCCTCAATATAAAATCTTTTGAATTCTGAATTTAAAAAAATAAAATGGATTATTATTGCAGACATAATGAATAAATTTTTATAGCGCGATTTTCGAATGCAAAAATTCATCTTTTTTTTCTCATTTGAAATATCCTACAAATATAAACAATACCACTACAATAAATTATTTCTATGTATTTTTAATTAGAATTTTTTATACAAAATCTTGAGAATTCTGAATTTAAAAAAAAATAAAATGGATTATTATTGCAGACATAATGCAAAAATTTTTTAACGTGATTATTCAATGCTAAAATTCCTTTTATTTTTTTTCTCATTTGAAATATCCCGCAAATATAAATGATACTACTACAATAAATTAATTATATTTATTTTTAATCTCAATCCTTCACACCAAATCTTTTGAATATTGAATTCAAAAAAATAAAATGGATTATTATTGGAGACATAATGAACAAAATTTTGTAGCGTGATTTTCCAATGCGAAATTTCATCTTATTTTTTTCTTATTTGAAATATCCCACAAATATACATAATACCACTACAATAAATTAATTTTATGTATTTTTGATTTGCATTCTTCATACAAATATTTTGAATTCTGAATTTAAAAAAATAAAATGAATTATTATTGCAGACATGAAAAAATTTTTTTAGCGTAATTTTTCGATGCGAAAATACATCATATTTTTTCCCCATTTGAAATATCCAACAAAGATAAATAATACCACTAGAAAAAAATTATTTCTACGTATTTTAAATTTGAATCCTTCATACAATGTCTTTTGAATTCTGAATTAAAAAAAATAAAATTATTGCACACACAATGAAAAAAATTTTCTAGCACGATTTTTCAATGTGAAAATTCATCTTATTTTTTTTCTCATTTGAAATATCTCACAAATATAAATAATACCACTACAAGAAATTAATTTTATGTATTTTTGATTTGAATCCTTCACAAAAAATTTTTTGAATTCTGAATTTAAAATAATAAAATGGATTATTCTTGCAGACATAATGAACTAATTTTTGTAGCGCTATTTTTAAATGTAAAAATACATTTTATTTTTTCCCATTTGAAATATCCCACAAGTATAAATAATACCACTACAACAAATTAATTCTATGTATTTTTAATTTGAATCCTTCACACAAAAACTTTTGAATTCTGAGTTTAAAAATATAAAATAGGTTATTATTAAAACATAATGAAAAAAATTTTTTAGCACGATTTTTTGATGCAAAAATTCATTTTATTTTTTCCCATTTAAAATATCCCACAAATATACATAATACCACTACAATAAATTAATTCTACATATTTTTAATTTAAATTCTCTATACACAATCTTTTGAATTCTAAATTTAAAAATATAAAATAGATTATTATTGCAGACATAATGAAAAAATTTTTTTAGCACAATTTTTAGATGCGAACATTCATTTTATTTTTTCCAATTTAAAATATCGCACAGATATAAATAATACCACTACAATAAATTACTTCTATGTTTTTTAAATTTAAATCCATCATATAAAATTTTTTGAATTCTGAATTTAAAAAAATAAAATGGATTGTTACTGCAGACATAATGCTGCAAAAAATTTTTTAGTGTGATTTTTCAATGCGAAAACTCATCTTATTTTTTTCCCATTTGAAATATCCCTCAAATATAAATAATACCACTACAATAAATTAATTCTTTGTATTTTTAATTTGAATCGTTCACACAAAATCTTTTGAATTCTGAATATAAAAAAATAAAATGGATTTTTATGACATAATGAAAAAATTTGTTCAGCGCGATTTTCCAATGTAAAAATTCATCTTATTTTTTTCTTATTTTAAATATCCCACAAATATAAATAATACAACTACAATAAATTATTTCTATGTTTTTTTAATTTGCATCCTTTATACAAAGTCTTTTGAATTTTGAATTGAAAAAAATAAAATGAATTATTATTTCAGACATAATGGAAAAAATTTTTAGCTCGATTTTTCAATGCGAAAATTCATCTTATTTTTTTCTCACTTGAAATATTCCACAAATATAAATAATACCACTACAAAAAATTATTTCTATGTATTTTAAATTTGAATCCTTCATACAAAATCTTTTGAATTATGAATTAAAAAAAATAAAATGCATTATTATTGCAGACATAATGAAAAAATTTTTTTAGCGCAATTTTTCAATGCGAAAAATTCATCTTTTTTTTTTCTTTTGAAATATCCCACAAATATAAATAATACAACTACAATAAATTAATTATATGAATTTTTATTTGAATCCTTTATACAAAATCTTAAGAATTCCGAGTTTAAAAATATAAAATAGATTATTATTGCAGACATAATGAACAAATTTTTTTAAGCACAATTTTTCGATGCGAAATTCATCTTATTTTTTTCCCATTTGAAATATCCCGCAAACATAAATAATACCACTACAATAAATTAATTCTACGTATTTTTAATTTGAATCCTCCATACAAAATCTCTTGAATTTTGAATTTAAAAAAATTAAATGAATTATTATTGCAGACATAATGAAAAATTTTTTTAGCGCTGCTGAATCGACAACATTGTGCTCCGAGACATGCTCCTGCGGTTGTATTAAATGTTCCCAAGAACTGAAAGCTCTGAAAGAAAAATACGCCAATTTAAAAGCTCAAAATGAAGATTTAGAAAGCGAGCACAGAAATTTGAAAGCTGAAAATGAACGCTTGCGCCAACACTTGTTACAAAAACCAGCAAAAAAATTAGAGGAAGATTCTTCGAGCAAGCCAAAAAAACGAAAAGAAGAAAAAGGCTGTGGGTGCAAAAAAGGATGTGGCAAAAACTGTGGCTGCATGAAACATGATAAAATTTGCGGAGAGCTATGCAAATGCTTGGCAAAAAAATGCCAGAATCGAGTAATTACTTTCTAGTTATAAAAAAATTTGTAAACAGGAATATTTATTGTATTCATGTTCACATTATTTACTGTGAGAGAATTGTGGTGATTTTTCATTGATCCAGAATTTTTTTCAGGAGAACAAAAATGATGCAAATGGACTGTCAGTTCCCAATATCAATGGGGACATCTACAATGAAAACGTAAATACTGATTTATTAATGTACATTTTCGAATTCTTTTTCAAATTCGATTTCATATATTTTTTTCAGTTACTAATGTAAGTCTTAATTGTTAATTATAAAAAAATAATTTTTTTTTAAATTAATATTCATATCGAGTCTTGTAATAATATCTAATTTTCTATTTTAGAAACAAGTTATAAGACTACATAAAATACATGTTTTCATTTCCAGAGTGAAAATTTCGACCCTATGAAACCTAGAAGAGAGCTCCCTCGGAGTCCAATTAATTTTTCGTACCGTGAGAGATCTTATGCATCAAATGTGAGTTTTCCATCTGGTTCCGAGCGAAACGTGACCTTTAGAACTGAATCTTGTCTGATTAAACCAACTCAAGAAAACAAAGTATTTACAGAAGGTATTTATGTGGAACATAACACAATGTTTTCATAACTTGTTTTTTAACCAAGTACGAAATGATTATAATTTATGTATACCCATTTGATAAAATGAATGATCTTATTTGCAATGATTTCCTTTTTCTGTCAAAACCAGGATCTATAAAATCAAGTATTCCATGCTGAGAAAAATTGTAAACTTTATTTATTAACTCATAATGTTTACTTATAAATTAACTGTAATAATGGAATTATTATTTTTATAAGAACTTTGCCATTTCTTATAAAAATCAAAATCACTAGGAATATTTTTTTTATAATTTTGAACATTCCATGCCAATACCCTACAGCATTTTATTTGTCTATTTGCAGATTTGAAAAATAGTGCAGAGGATTGGGAAAAGCATCAAGCAGGTCTTAAATCATGTCCCAAATGTAAGCGTCGATTTTTCAAAAATCGATTGGCGAAGCATATTCCATCGTGTAAAAATATTTGATTTTCTGTCATGTTTTTTTTTTTTGAAGTTCAACATTATATCTTACGAAGTGTGATGTTAATTTGGTTTGTTTTATAATGGGCGCTTTTTTTATATATATTGTAATTATACCTCATGCATTGTGAGTCTAAACTCCAAGTTTATATTCTGGAATAAAATGAATAAAATATTCTTAACTTTTACAAATATTGTACTGTTTACTCCAGTACCTGTCTGATACTAGTGAAAAATAGAGTTTTTTTAATGATTTTTTTCAATCAGCAATACTTGAAACCAACATTTTTCAATTCTACTCAAATTCGTCTTTTTAGATATAACTTTTTTATTGTTTTAATTATCATTTCTTAGTCCGTTTTATGAAATTGCCATGTCAGAACATCTTTTGTGTGAAAAGTAGCTAATTTTTCAGTTTCGAAACAGAAACCCCTTTTATAAATTGGTTATTACGCGGTGCAAGAGAATTTAAAATGATAATTCGAGAAAAAATTTGGGTAGCCACCTAGAAGGGATGTTGATTTAAAAAAAAAAAAATCGTTTTCGATATAATCGATTTTTTTGAAACAATCAATTTGGACATTGATTTTTTTTAAACAAAAAATCGATACTAAAAAAAAATCAATTTTTTAACGATAATCGTGGATAATTGATGCCTAGTCAGAAAATAAATTTTTTAAAATAACAATTCTTATTATAGATATCTAAAAAAAGGTAGTCCTGGTAAGTAAAAAGAAGGCAGACACTAGTTTGACAGACGGCGAGTTTGTCAGACATGGGGAATTCTGGGAAATTCTAGGGAACCTGGGGAATTCTATGGAACTCATAGGGGAACCTGGGGAATTCTAGGCAACTCATAGGGGAACCTGGGGATTTCTGAGAAATTTTAGGGAACTCAGGGAAACCTGGGGAATTCTAGGGAACTCATAGGGAAATTCTAGGGAACTCTTAGAGAAACCTGGGGAATTGTAGGGAACTCATAGGGAAACCTGGGGAATTCTAGGGAATGTTGGGAAATTTAAAGGAAAACGTGGGAAAAACCCTAGCGTTCCGTCATGAACTCCTCAGAATTTCCTAGAGTTCCTCATGTTTGTCAAACTAGTGTCTGCCAAAAAAAAAAATTGGAAACGATATGAGATTTTTCGGCGATATATCGATACAATCGAAGATGAAAAAAAACCAAAAAATCAATTTCTTTAAATTATAAACAGGGCATGTAAGAAAGTATTGGCAATTTGACTGTGACAATAAAGAAAGAAAATCACTAGAACTATTTAATTTTTTATTGTCTTATCTCTCAACAAATTCCCCCCCCCCTTCCGATAAAATTTCTTTTGGACGGATCCGTTTCTGCCCACTTACAAACCTCACTTATTGTCAGTATCATTTTTTACAAAATAAAATTATAATTCCAACAAAAAAAAACTTCTCTTTATACTGTAATGTTATTTATTGTTGGGCTTACGACGGCCATATTGGACCTGGTGACATTTAGGCTACGCCCACATGTCAGATCTGTTGGTAAGGTAAGAATTTTTCCTGTTTTTTGTATTTCATAATTTGTAGATGAGTTATTTCAATAAAAATTAACCTCAGCCCTAAAATAGATACTCAAACTTACCAAAAAGCAAAAGATAATCGTTTTTAGTTGGAAATTGCACTTTCAGAACAAAAACCTCTTTTTAACTACGATTTTTCGTTTTAAAAGTGTAATTCATTATAAACATAACAATTATTTTCGGTCGTTTATGCGCGTTTGATAACGAAATTTGTCACTGAGGTCAGTTTTAACATAAATAACTCATTCAAAAATCACGAAAAAGAAAAAAACATTGGAAACTTCTACCCTACCGACAGTCTTAGCAACACTCAGAGAAAAAACGAAATGCTGCCAACCCCTAAAAAATACACTGTGTGTGCTGTGTCGCGTCTGTTGCATCTGTGTAGGTCATGGGGTCAGTGGCTCTGTGGTGTTAGTTGTGTATATTGCGATATAAACAATAAACAAAACTTGGCGGAATATGGAACAATATGTGTTCCGGGTCGGTTGAATCGGAATTTTAAAAAAGCGCGCACGCTAAATCACGCCGGAACTGAGCGTTGAAAGTTTTACGATCGCCAGCGTTCCTCGCGATTCTTTTCGCGTGTTATTTAAAGTCGCGCCGGATATCGTAATTCATCTCGTTAATGATCGTTCGAATTTGAAGAGTGCGGCAACTTTGATAAAAAAGCGGGCGAAAAAGGGGCTAGCGGGGGAGGAGGAGAGCGAGTGTTTTTTTGCGTAGTACAAAATTCGAAGTGCATGTATAATGTCATGCACTTACGCCGATGGCTTGTCGCCTTACGACAACAAAGGAGTGTTAGGCTTGGAGGAGGTGAGATTCCTTATCCCTTTCTTTCTTATTTACCCTCGAGGCACGCCGAAATATTTCGCCTCGCTCTTTTTCACGCCATGTCATAATTTCGCGAGGATGATCGAGTTTTTGCGAATTTTCATTGATAAACGATTCGTGTGTTATTAATTATGAATTATGAATATTATTTTATAGACGAATTAAGAATTGACGCTGATCGGGATGAAACGTCATTTAAATTCTTAACGATTGTTTACGGGCAGGAGCGTATGTAAAAGAGGGTTTTTCCCGAAAATTAATTTTACGGAGGATAAAATGGGCTAGAAATTTGATTATTTTTGTAGATCTTTATCTGAGAAGTCAGAATTTTAGAAATCTCATCATATAATATGTTAAAAGTAAAATTTGAAAAATGTTGAGGATTTACCATATGTTTAGTGAATATTTTATAAAGATATAAAATTCATACTTATAAGCTTCAAATCAAGAAAGTAGAAATTTTTATAAAGGTAAATTTGAAGAATTGTACTCAAAAATTTTAAAAATTTAAATTTTTTTTCAATTTTATCGATCGATTTTAGAAAATTCAAAAATATGAATTTATTTCAATTTTTATTGATGAACTTTAAAAAATTAAAATTTTTTTTCAATTTTATCGATGAATTTTAAAAAAGTAAAAAATTAAAAGTTTTATAAATTTTATCGTTGAATTTTAAAAATTTCAAAAATTTAAGCAATCCAATTTTTCTAACTCTAGAATTCTACTGGTTTATTGTTGATTTGGAAGATAATTTTAGAATCGATATTTTTGGTAAGAAAAAATATTTAACATGGAATTGTCGAAGAAATTTAGAAACATTGTTAAAAAATCTCAGAAATGAAACAGTTTCAGAGATTGTAAATTTACTGTTAATTTAACTGTAAATTTAAAAAAATTTACACTGTTCCTTAAAAATTATTTACTGTAAATTTGAAATTGTACTGTAAATTAAAAAAACTTTCACATCATATTCTTAATAAATTCATAAACAATTCACATTACTAGTACAGTATAAGGAAAATTGTATTATTCTGATAAAATTTTATTTATTCATGGGTTGAACGATTCGTGGGTTATTAATTATAATTTGTAATATTCGCTTGGTTTGAATATTATTTTATCAATGAATTAATGCTGATCAGAATTAATGTCTTTGAAATTTTTAACAATTGTTTATTGCCAGAAATTCGATAATTTTTGTAGATCTTGATCCGAGAATTCAATATCTTAGAAATCTCGTCATGAAATATATTAAAAGTAAAATCCAAAAATATTTAAGGATTCACCATAAGTTTAGTGAATATTAAATAAAGAAATAGAATTCATACTTATAAGTATCAAATAAAGAAAGTTGGAATTTTTAGAGACAACTTTGAAGAATTTTACTCAAAAATTTAAGAAATTCAACTTTTCTAACTTTGGAATTCAATTAGTTCATTGTTGATTTGGGAGAGAGTTTTAGAATCGATATTTTTGGTAATAAAAAATATTTTATATGCCATTTAGAAATTTCGTTTAAAAATCTCAGAAATTTAGCAGTTTCAGAGAATACTGTAAATTTAAAAATCTCTCACATGATATTCTTAATAAATTCATAAACAATTTACATTACTAGTTAAGTATATTTTATTTATTCAATGTATTGAACGATTCGTGGGCTAGTAATTATAATTTATAATATTTGCTTAGTTCGAATATTATTTTATCGATGAATTATGAATTAATGCTAATCAGAATTAATGCCTTGAAATTGAAATTCTTAATAATTGTTTACAGCTAGAAATTTAATAATTTTTGTAGATCTTGATCTGAGAATTCAATATCTTAGGAATCTCGTCATAAAATATATTAAAAGTATATTAATATATTAGTATATAGTATGTATTAGTGTATAAAGTATATTAATATATAGTATAAAAATATATTGAAAGTAAAATTTGAAAATTTTTAAGGATTTATCATATGTTTAGTGAATATTTAATAATGAAATAAAATTTATACTTATAAGTTTCAAATCAAGAAAGTAGAAATTTTTATAAAGGCAACTTTGAAGAATTGTACTCAAAAATTTAAAAAATTCAATTTTTCTAACTTTGGAATTCTATTGGTTGATTGTTGACTTGAGAGAAATTTAGAATAGATATTTTTTGTAAGAAAAAATATTTGATCTGGAATTGTCGGGGAAAATTAGAAACTTTATTCAAAAATCTCAGAAATCCAACAGTTTCAGTGAATATTGTAAATTTAAAAAACCTTCACAAGATATTCTTAATAAATTCATAAACAATTTACATTACTAGTAAAGTATTACGAAAAAAAATTTTATACACGAATTATGAATTTGATCATTTTTGTAGATTTTGATCTATTCGATGTTTGAGAAATAAAAATATTAGGAATCTCATGAAATATAAAATAAAAGTTAAAAACTTTAAAGAATTTATCATAAGTTTGTAGTTTAAGAAAATGAAATTATTCTTTTTAATTATTTTGTGAGTAAATATTTAATTTAAATTTAAGAAATTCCATATTTCTAACATTGAAATTCTACTAGTTCATTTTTGATTTGAGAGAGAATTTCAGAATCGAGATTTTTTGTAAGAAAAAATAACTAATTTGAAATTTTTGGAGAGAATTAGAAATTTTATTCAAAAATCTCAGAAATAAACCAGTTTCAGTGAATACTGTAAATTTAATAAACTTTTATATGATATTTTTAAAAAATTCATAAAAAATTGACATTTAAAGTAAAATATAAGAAAAATTTGATTATTCTCGTATAATTTGATTTATTTAATGTGTTCAAATAAAAAGTTTTCTGAAAAAAATGATTTTTTCATCTTTTTCAAAAATAAAAAAAAAGAAGAGGAGAGAATAAACACTTCCAAATTAACTAGTTTTATACTAATATATATAATTTTAGTTACTCATTCAATATAATTTTTTTACAATTTAACTAGAATTGATTATTTTTAATTATTTAATTGTTTTTTAATTTTATTTATTAATTATTTTAGTGAATAAAAAATATTCACTAAAAAATCTGAATAATGAAGTATTTTAAATAATTAAAAATATTTACACTTTAATTTTGTCATTCTTCTCAGTTACATCATAGCACTAATAATCTTAATTGAAAAAATAAAATGTTTCGAACTCTTTCATATTGAAATTTTGTACTTTATCAATAAAAATCTTTTTGTAAAAAAGTAACAAATTTTCATTTGTAAAATGCTAAATTTGTATAATTTTCTTTTCACTGACCCTATTGATTTTGATTTTTATAAAAAAAGACAACATTTTTTATAAGAATGCCATTTTTTATGAAATCGACCATATGAAATTCTTATAAACAAAATTTTTTTAAAAAGTGACGGAAATAAAAACATTATAAAAAATGTTTGTCTATTGAAAAGAAAGATAATTTTATAAAAATTTGTACATTTTTTATAAAAAAATATGCGAGCCCCTTATTATAAAATATAATATTTTTATAACGAATTTCCCAATCTTATACCAAATTTTCAATTTTTTAAAGTTTTTTTTTCATAAAAAGTGTCTTTTCCTAAGAAAGCAATTCTCAAAAAAAAAAAAAACTAAACTTGTCTAAAAATTTCTTCAAAAAATAGAATTTCATAAAAAAATTTTATAAGGTCGACTTTATAAAAAATTTTATAAAAAATATTTATAAGGTTTTTATAAGAATCAACATCACAAGGGGAGAAGTTATTGATTCAGATAGTTGATATTTTTTTTGCAGTATGCTATGACTAAAAACAATAACTTGCCACGTTGAACCGATTTTCAAAGTGTGATTTTTGTGTTTAAAAAATTTTAGTTTTAGAATTTGAAAAAAAAACTGCATAACCTTTATTCTGTTTCGAATTTGATGCAAATAATGTTTTCTGAAAAATTTCAGAAATTTGAGAGTGTTGAAACACTTCGTTTGAAGTGTGATTTACTAGCTGAGTGGATAAAAACGGCGCGTCATGTTGTCGTTCATACCGGCGCAGGAATCAGTACTGCCGCGGGAATACCAGATTTTCGGTGCGTTTTCCAATGAAAAATCTAAAGATTTCACAGTAAAAATTTTTCGTAATCTCTATCTCTTAAAATGTCAAAGTCTGTATGTTGTCCGCCTATAACTTCAAAGCACTGCATGAAACGTTCTGAAATTTTGCACAGTTATTTATCACGTTCGTCGGAAGGTTATAGGCATGTTTGCTTCAACGGACTTAATGGCCTACTCCCCCAACGGCCCAAACTACACACACCCCCCCCCACACACACCCATACAATGTCACAAAATGAACAAACGTCACGATGTAACAACATATCACAACATGTCACAAAATATCACAGAATATCACAAAAGCACAGCATTTTACAAAATGTCACAAAATCACAACATGTCACAACACGTAACAGAATATTACAAAATCACAAAATGTCAATAATATCACAAAATCACAGCATGTCACAAAATTTCACAAAATCACAACATGCCACAATACGTAACAGAATATTAGAAAATCACAACATGTCACAAAACGTCTCACAAAATTTTACAAAATATCACAAAATGTTACTATATGTTACTTAAAAATCTGAAATTGTTACAAAATCTCGAATTTTTACAAAATATTACCAACCATCAAAAAATTTAATTTTATTTGTGAATAGAAAATCTATTTCAAATCGAAAAATTTATTTCAATTTCCATACTCGCAGAATTATAGTGTTTTGCTAAATGAACATGTTAAATAAACATTCGTTAAATAAACAAATTAACACTCATATAGTTAAAAATCAGATAAATTTAGTCGGAACACCAAAATCAAAAAGATCAATAAATATAATGATTATTAATTATCTGACTTTCATAAAATTTTCTAAT
>JAPYZL010168814.1:0-10893 GCA_030522825.1 Platygaster orseoliae
AATTCTTCATAATTTGTTTATTTATAAATATTTTTTCATAACTGAGGTTCATGCTATAGCCATTTATGTGCTCTATAAGAAAAATTTTGGTTTTTGTGTCTCAGATGCATCAAAGTTGAAAAATCAAGGCGACCGTTTTTTAACATGGCCTTATCGTATCGCCTATAAATTTGCCAGATATTTATGAAAAATAAAATTTTTTTTTCTTTTGCTAGTTAAAAACATGCCTCACGGCATATTAAAAAGTTTTAAATGTTGAACAAAAATAAATAACAAAAAAAAGTTATTAAAAAAAAGGTCATTTTGACCTGACTACCCCCATAATAAAATGCATATTTTTTCGATTAACGGTATGAGTAATTAGATATTAACTGAATTCAAGAATTATTTTCTACCAATATCATGATTATATGATACAATGTTAATAGAAATTAATTTTATTGGATGCTTTTAATATTTTCATTTCAATCGTTTCAAAAAATAATTTTCATCATTCTAAATTTGGTTTTTTATTTGAAACATTAATATTCTGAAAACATATAATTGATAAATTTGCGTGTATTTACTTGTTCTGGTTTTTTCTGAACCCGCACCAGCTCGTCCCTTTTGGGAATCGTCCCTCCATCGCAACCCATTCCTGAAAATATCAATTGATTAACAAAATGTTAGTCATCTTCATCTCTACTCTTTTTTCCATTAAACATAATTTCTATTCATTATAAAATAATTCATAATCAATAATCATACAAGAAAACTTACAATGTTTTCAAGTTGAAAAAAAAACTATTATTTATTTAAGAAATATGATTGCTTTAACCAAAGAGGTTTGATCAATTTCAAATAATGTATATATCTAAAATTGAAATCAATTCTCATTTATTTCTAGTTAACTGAAGATTTCAAGCAGTATAAAGTCCAATTTGTAAAGTTTCAATTTATAAAATTTCCATCATGTATATTTTATTTTTAGAAAAATGTGGATAAAAAATCATAAAATGAAGCACAATTTTCAAAAACTATACCTATTATTTAAGAAGGTTGATAGAATGAAAAAATAAGAATCATTAAAGATTGTATAGATAAAATGTTTAATCGAAATGATTAATAATTTTCAGTTTGGACCCATGCCATTAATGAAGAATAAAAAAAATTATCTTAACATTTCTAAATTCCAGAGATTTAAAAAAATTATAAATTTGGATTGAATATCAATGATCAAGTAAATTTAAATACATTAGATCTATTACTAATAATATTTCAGACATACTTGAACTCTGTAAATATGCGATGTTCATACTTTTTCACCACATTATCTAGAAACCCTTTGCGACTTAAAAAAAATATGCAACTAGCTGTTTGTTTTGTTTTTGAAAATCGATGATAATGTGTACTTTTCGACAAATATTTGAATAGTTTAAACAATTTTTATTCTATAAAAAATGTTTAATTATTACAAATATTTTAATGTATCATAAAATTTACAAGGCATTTAATACATCATATAAAATAATCGAAAAGTGCTAACACCACAGAAAAGTTGAAATTTTTTCAACAATTAATAGTATATAACATGACTAGTAGTATAATGGACGACATTACGTGAGGATTGTTTGGAAATGAGATTTTAAAAAACTTTTTTCTACTTAATCCTTTACGAAGGAATTACAAAGGAAAAGCAAATACACAACAATATTAGGGACCCTTAACCTCAAAAATTTGGCCAGAATCTTTGGGAAAAAACTCAATTTTTACGATATTTCAATACACCTACAAAAAAATTGAATAATTTTACTTGTTGATTGAGGATTGAACAGGGCTAGTAAATAATGTCGAAAAAATAATGGTCAGACATGTCACGAACGGAGAAACTAGCAAAATTGATCAACTTACCTCTATGAGAGGGCAAAAGCTGGCTGTTGAAATGGTCGAAATACGTGTTTCCAAGAAAGCAGTGATAATTGATGAAAATCGTGAAAATCGATATCAAACCAGTAGAAACGTCAAAATGAGCAACAACATAACAACAGCTGACAAATAGTAGACAGAAAGACAGTGGTTGGCAGTAGAGATCTCAAAATAGAGAGATTGGCCACTGTGTATACAAGCTCTGATTGGTTCGGACTGGAAAATGGCCGCCCCGATATATTTGACATTGACGCGATACCTAACCTAACAGCAACTTGTGTTGATTGTTTAGTAGTTCACGCATGCACGTAACTCTCTCAATAGTCCGCCATTTTCCAGTTCGTGGCTGTCTCTCTATTTTAAGGGTCTCTAGTTGGCAGCACTGCTGGCGTGGCACATTTGAGGAAGCGGGAAATAATTTGAATGAAACTTTTTGCAAATTGTTTATTGTGTATATTTGACATGTTTTTTGAAAGTCATCAAAGTGAGGTGCATTTTAAAAATTTTTGAAAACAAAAAAAACTTTTGGTCCACATTCCGAAATTTGAAGACTCTTTAAAGTCAAGGGGTCTTTGAGCAAGGATTCTCTTATAGAGTACAGTAATATTACATGTTAAAACCCGAACATTATACTACAATGAATACTCAAACGCTTTTAGCAAACAGACTATAATATAACGAAGATCAATGATAAACACTGGCATTTACGGTTTTTTTTTCTACCGTCTGGAACAGTTACATTATAAATAAAAACGTCTTCTGAAAAGTAATCAAGTTCAACTGAACGACCTGCATGTTATATCATTGTCTTTAACATTTCGTCAAACAACACACATCTCTTTATGAAAATTCCGAAAATTTCACTTATTTCGAAAAAATACGCTTTTGACATTGAGTGTTTTCTAAGGCGTTACAGTATAAAAATGAAAAATTCATATGTTATAGCTGTTTTTTTTTTAGTTATTGGTCTGGTTTAAATGAATGCAATAGTAGAAAATGAAGTTTTTGATAATCAAGAAGTATAAATGACACCAGCTCTGACGCTACCTTTGATCGCACCCATGGGTTCGGCGAAAGACCATTCATCTTTTTCGGGATCGTAACTCTCGACCGTTGAAAGACTACCATTTTCATCTATTCCACCAATGGCCCACAATTTGCCCATATTGGAGACTAGAGCAAGATAGCTGCGATTGTTGTTCATCGGTGCTACATAGTCCCATCTATTTATATTACACCATTATTTAAATGATACATGAAGATAAATATTGAGTACTATGCATGCAAGAGGTTCCAAGTAATATAATAAATATATGTTTGTCACTTAATCCTTTAGATAATGTAAATCAGCGATATTCATAATTAATATTATTTGGAATCAGGGGTGCAGGCTGAAGAAATTTTTGGGATGGGTTTTTTGAAAAAATATGATTCCACCATGCTTTTAAAATTTTATATATTTCGCAATCTGATTACCAGAGTACGATTTTTCAATTTTTTGAATTTCAGGATTCTAAAGTTAATCAACGACGTATGGAGTCCAGTGAAATAGGAATAAGTTTTTGTGATTTTCAAATCATTGAGGTTTAGATTTAGTTTTCTAATACTTTTAATACGTTTCATAATTCTGAAAGATTTATGCGAATTGAAAGATTTTTTGATATAATTATGAATATCTATTCTATTTAGTTTTGTAGAGTTTGATAATCTGGGAAATCTAGGAATCCAAGTTCTAATAAATTAAAATATTTTCAGAGATTTAAAAAAATTTATGACAAAACTAATTTTCAGCATTTCATGGATATCTACAATTTTCGTGTTGTACGCTATTTATACAATTGTATCGGAATTTTGTGTATTTTAACAAATTTCTAGTATTTCTTTACATCACTCCATTGATTTCTAGAATTTAATAAAAATGTTTTGGAAAGGTTCAAGATTTTGAGTATTTTTATTGATCTTGGAGTAAACAGTAGCTTCTACACAAATTTCCATTATGTCCGTTTTTACCCCTTTCGTTTGAGTATTTAGAAAATTTGAGAAGAACACTAAAAATTTTTAGTTTTTCCGTCGATAGGCAGGAAAAAAATGGATGATGGCAAAATTTGTTCCACAAGTGTAAAAGTTGTAACTCGAGTTGAAGACGAGGGGTGCAATAATCATGATGCAATCATAATTTTTTATTGATGTTTGAAAATGCATTTCATTCGTATCATAATCAAAAATGTAACTAAATGTAACTAAAAACAATTTTGCATATTCAAATTACACGTTTAATCATTGAGCCTCAGTCTCGCTATATATAAAAGAAACGTAATGTCTGCTTCACTAAGGACTAGATTTAACTAATCTTCGATTGCACTTTAGTGACTGATGATTCGATTTCAAAAAAATTTTGAACTATAGGTATATTACTTAAGATTGCAGTAAATAAACGTTGGAGAAAATATGATCTTTTTTCACATATTCCGATAATGTTTTCTCATAATAAATTTTTAATAGCAATAAGAAGCGTTATTGCATCTCACAAAAAATATATTTCAATTAATACAGCAAGAGTATATTATGAACTTTTGAAAAAAAAGAAAAAAAAAATCAGTGAAAAATTATGATTGCATTCTGATTATTGCACCCTTTGTCTTCAACTCGAGTTACAACTTTTGCACTAGTGGAACAAATTTTTCCATCATCCATTTTTTTCTGCCTATCGACGGAAAAACTAAAAAAATTTAGTGTTCTAGTCCGAAATGTTTCGGTTTTAGATTATTTAATTAAGAGGTCTATAAGTGGGGGGGGGGATTAAGGGGGTAGGTGACTAGAAAGTTCACTGCAAGTGCGTAAATATTTCATGCAAAGTTAATTTGTAATGATAATTACCAATCATCAACCGTAAAACTGATATTAAATGAACTGATTGAAGAAAAACATATGTTATACGAGAAAATTCATTATTTGACCTATTTCTCGTTTTGTATGTGACAGATAACATACAAGGAATTCACGTAGAGGTCTGAAATTTTTTTGTAGCTTCTTTTTATCTTCGTTGACTATAATTTACAATGTCAAACTTTTTTTTCCAGTCATGGGGTGCTTGAAAAAAAATAAATACCGTATTGAAGACGAAAACTCATGTTATTTAAATGGGAAAAACGTTGGCTCTACAGGCACGGGTTAATATTGAAATAAAAATCTGAAAAAAATTAGGTAATGTTTTTTAATTATTTTGAATCGATTTAGGGGACGGCACGGTCAAAATTCCACCAAAGCCATTTTAACGACCACCCTAGGCTATGCAGATTTTTAGAATTAAATGTACATACCATAATTTGAACGATTTTCAGTAATTTTATGACTTTTTCATATTTTATAGCTTTCTTGTATTTTCCTATATTATTTTATTATTCATAAGATTTGTTTATACTTTCTGGTATTTTTTAAAATTTCTACTATTCATTAGGATTGCTACATGCATATACTTTTTAGAACTAGATGCTTTGAATTCGAAATTTTTAGAAAACAATTCTTTTACAGAATTCTTTCATTTTTAGTACTACATATATAGTTATCAGAGTTTACATGATTTTAAAGATTTTCTAGTATTTTCATCGATTCATATTTACGTTTTGACAACTTTATACCCCAGGGTTCAAACTTTCTCAAATTTTAGAATTTTCGTAGATTTCAATTTTCCATAATATTCCCCCATCAGCCAAAAAAGGTTCTATAAACGTTTTCTAGCTGATGGGGTCACTGGGTTAGTACAATTTTTCAAATTTTCATTTTCTACGTTATATTAACCACACATTTATGATTAGAGTTCTATGAAAGAAAGAACTTTTCTGAAGCCAGCATTATTGTTATTTTCGAGTTTGTAAAATTAAGAATTCTGAACATTGTTATACTTTCATTACTTTTTTTAGGACTTTCATGAAACTATTTGTGTTATCCTCTAGATTTTTGTAAGTACATTTTCGATAATATTTACATATTTCATCATTTTAATGCATCGTCTCATTAAATTTGTATTTTTATGACTTATTATTTGAATTTTTTTTTATTTGCATGAAAAAAAAAATTAGTTTTATCAAAATTTTTGGAGTAGTTTGAACACCTAATAAAACCCCCCTCTGCCTACGCACCTTTTTGAAATAAAAGAGTTAATATAAATATTAAAGTATAAATGTATAAATTAGTAATACTTTCAATGGTCATAAGTGAAAAAGTTATCAAGAAAGTTACAATTCACAACTTGGTAAAATTGTTGAGATTTTTTATGTAGGAATATGAAAGATGCGGCGCATTACTCATTGAAAATCTAATATAAATTCAATCTAACTGAAATTCGATCAGTGCATTTTCATTATTTAAAATATGTTCACAGCGGCAAGTTTTCTGTGGTTTTTTAACCATGAACAATAGCTGCAAGTGAATTCAAATTCTTAACTACCATTGCTCCGAAACTGTAAAAACTGTAATATTCAAAAGTTGATATACCTGTTCAGAAAGGGATAGTAAACTTCAACGCTTCGAAGACGGTTAGATCTGAAAAACGTTATATATTCGTAATGTTTTAAACATTTTAGAATATTACGTTTGAATGACTGCGTTAAGGGACAGAGCTTCCTTATCAAAATATCCAATGTTAAAAAATTTACATTAAACAACATACAAAACTCAACATCTCCAAAACCAATTAAATAAAAAATTTTGATGATTTTTTATACTTTCTTCGCTTTGCAAATATTGAAATCTTTTATCTGATCATCTTCATCTTTTTTCAAACATTATAAGTATTGAGAACGTTGATTTACATAGATATATATGTACTTAAATGCATACGATCTTCATTTGTTATTCACTTCAATATTAGATTGTAATCTGTTGTTTTTATTTACAATTACCGTAGGTTACTTGTGACAATTTTCGGTTTAGAATATTTGAAATTAGGTCGATTTAGTTTAGATATTTCATATACTGAAAAATTTCATTTGCAAGTATTGGGGTTCGAATATTTTGGTTTAGATGTTTTGTCTTGGATGTTTTTTACCCCAATCAAGTGACTGATAGTTACCCATCCCAACCACCACATGCGTAGAGTTTTCCATTCAAAGTGGCAACTCCTACATTGGAGCGACAAGTACTCATTGGTTGGACAAATACCCAGGTATTGCTGTTCGGATCGTATCGTTCGACCTGAAAATGAATAATTATAGATGCAATGAAGGTCATGTTGCTTCATAAGAACAATAGTTCGATCTATTGAAAATCATAAAATTTGGCTTTACATGAAGATAAAATATTTATTCATTAAAAGCGTCTTTGAGTATCTTACTGTATTCAATGCTGATCTTTCTAAACCTCCTACAGCGTAAATGTAACCTTGAAAAGCCACAACCGCAACCCCACCGCGACATATATTCATTGTACGCATTTGCTTCCACTTGTTGGTTTTCGGACAGTACCTTTCAACGGTATCCAAATTCCTAGTACCGTCAAAACTAGAAAAAAATTCGGATTAACCCATCAATTAAACATGCGTCTATCAATCTTCTTGGTTGATAATACAATTTTGTCCATACCCTCCACAAACCCACAAATAGCCGTTCAACTCCGTGGTACCAAACCGACTAAAAAACAAATTCATTAATAACATACCAATCAATGTATAAGTCTTGTAGTTATTTTACTGATTTTTAAAACTTTTTACTTTCGTTTACATTTCATCGGGGCAATGTCTGACCAACTTTTCGAAACTGAATCGAAAACTTCTGAAAATTTAAATGTCTCGTTTTCATTTCTACCACCAAATGCGTAGAGTTTATCATCGTGCACGGCAACTCCAAATATGTTTTTTAATATTGTCACCGGTTTCACTATTTCCCAGTGGGCTGCAAGTGATTTTGATGTATATTAGAAGATGGGTTCATAATTTTTGACGTAGAACCACGTCTTGCGACGCAATTTGCTATTGATTGTACTATACGGGTTGATTTGCAACGGAATTTCATGCAACACAAGCGGCTAACGTCACTTTTACTATCAAATGTAAATGAAGATTTTTCAACATTAAACTTGTCATTCGCCAATATAGTCGTAATGGCACAGACTTTCTGTGCCATCGCCTCATTTTCGACTTTCGGACTTTCTAAACGACCTTACCTTTGGAAGGGTCAAAAACTTCAAGTGCACATGATGGACTGCAGGAAATTCTCCCAACAACATAAATGTAACCCATGACAAGTGACTGTCTCGGACGGCACCGAAAGTTATCCATCATTTTTCGTCTTTTAGGTAAAAGATGAAAAGAATACGCCTCATCCAACAGATCTCTATAAATCACGAATATGAAAATGCTTTCTTGCGCTTTTCTATCATATATCATATCGTCATATATTTTCAAAATCGTATCAACTCTACCTGCAAGGATTGGATACTCTGATGAGTTCTTCCTCAGCCACGTGATCCACCAAGTATTCAGGCGAAAGCAGAGGCAGCTTAACTAGACTTAGCAATTCTGCAAGTTTTTCGGATCTTCTCTCGATTCTGTGTTTTATCCATCGCATGATAGCTTCAAAAATAAGCTCCTCCGAGGAAATGCACAAATCGTCCCTGCAGATCAACTCTTTGAGATATTCGAGGGATAGATCCAAAAACTCTTCTCCTTGCGCAACTTTTCGAAAATACTTGCTGATGTACCTGTCAGCATTATTAACAAGTTGGACACAGCTAAGAGTGTCCGCAAATCGACGAATCCCAAGAACGTTTTGAGGGTCAAATAATGTTTGTAGGAACTCAGCGCAATCATCCTTGACCTTGTCGAGGGCTAGGTACGAGGCGCATACTACAATACTTTGGATGTTCTCATTGGTTAAGATGATTTTGCCGCTATAAGCAAAATCTATGAGGACTTCAAGTGCTCTACAAACGTAAATGCAAACAATGCGTTAGTTATTATTATCATATGATAAATTTTTTTATAATTATAAATTATAATAGTAGTATTGTAATACAGAATGTACCGTATACTACGCGCCAAAAAGAGATTTTTTTTTGCTTTTTGAATGACTATCGTAAGCTACTTTTGAAAATTCTCAAAAATTGTCGAATTATTTAACTTTTTCGTCCGCGAATCACGTCGTTTGGCACCAAAAAATTCGCAGAAACTCATGTTTTGACATTTTATTGGATAATATCAAGCATATACTATTTTTTTTTGGACTGTGGATTTTTTACTTATTATATATTGTAAAATCTTGCAATATTGTATGATTTTTTGGTGGAGCAAATAAGGAGTTGAATGAAAAAGAAATCAAATTTGAAAACATATGTATCTATTCTATTTTCGAAAAAAAAACGATAATTTTTTTTTTTTTTTTTCAAAAAATGACCACTTTAAAAGACATGTCGATGGGTCCCTGCAAACTCATTGATGCAAATTTTCAATTTCATACTCAGACATACTGATCATGCAAGTGACATCATATGTGACGCTATTTGAGAAAAGATACCTTAGGGTACCGATCATTTAGGCACATTATCTGTCTCAAGGGCATTAGAAAGTAGGCCTTAACGATTTGTACCCTAAGGTATTTTTTCTCATAACACGTCACATATAGTTGTCACCCTGTTGGAATTTTTAAAACAATGTGTTCTCGTCAATTTCTGAGATTTCACAAAAAGAAAAACACGTGTCAAATATTTTTTGATGAACTTATAATATAAATCATAAAAAAATTGATGCAACTTCCCAATTATAATATTTTCCTTAATAAAATAATTGGAAGGTAAAAACTACTCACTTTTTTACAGAATTTCGTAAAATGGAAAAGGAATTTTCATAAATCCAAGAAGGAATATTGTGTTTATTTTTGGAGCGGGTATTTCGGTACATATTCTGTATATTAAAACCTCGTCTGTACCAGAATTACTATTTTATATTTTTGAAATACAGTATTTCTTTCGATATATAGAAAAGTTTTTAATAAATTTATTATCAAATGAAAATTTTTTTTAATGTAATTTAATTTTATAAAATAATTATAATATAAAATATAATCTAAAATAATTTAATTGTAATTTAATTACAAGTTGGTTTTTAAACTTGAAAAGTTATGGATCATCCAGTCTAACATAATATAACTGCCTTTTTGTTACAGAACAACTTTTAAATATAAACTCAAGATTAAAATTTGCAAGCATATTTGTACGTCCTATTTATTTAGTAATTATAGAAATAAGTCATTTCACGTCAGATTTACTCCTAACATTAAAATTTACTTTAAGTTGTTTTTTTCTCAATTTTCGTATTGTACAGTCAAGTATATGCATGAAGAATTTACGTACAAAAAGTCTGACTTACTATGAAAATTCGTGTTACAATTACCGATTCTACTAACAATAATTGTGGAAAATTTTTCCATTCCAATCACCTCAATAAAAATATTGTTATTTTCTGTACTAATAAATAAAATGCTCCACTATAAAAACATTTAAGTATAAAATATTTGCAAAAAATTATGGTTTCATTTCATAAACAGATAATTGTCTAGAAGTATTCGAAAAAATAATTGTAAAATGTATTCAAGTGCTCGAAGCAACACATATATCTACTTTTTGATGGTTTTTCTGAAATTTTTGTGAAATATTCTATGAAGTATATTAAAAAATAAAGAAGTGAAAAATTCCTTTTTTTGCGAAGGCGATTTGTTGCACAGGTTTGCATATTTCTCGAATAAATAAATGATTTTTTTTTGTAGGGGAAAGTGGGGAATTGTGAGCCATGGGGAATCGTGAGCCACTGCTATGTATCGTTCGTATGTCAAGTTGTATGGTGCGACATAAATTTCAAAGTCTTCTTTTATAACAAGCATATTTTTACGTTAGTAGTTATTCGATGTATACGTCCCTAGCGTGCTGTGCAATACTAACCTCAAAAAAAATTTCTTTAAGAATTTATTTGTATTGTTCTCGTGCATCAATTTCCAACAC
>JAPYZL010168826.1:0-10138 GCA_030522825.1 Platygaster orseoliae
AAATAAAACTGAAATTCCTTTGCAAGTTGAAATTCTTCTTCGAAAATAATATCAAAGAAAGGCAAGGTGGGTGCATTTGAACCAAAAAAATAAATAAATGAATAAATAAAACCCATAAAAAACCCTTGGAATTGATTTTATTGTCTCATTAGTTTTAATACTTTACATTAGCTATCAAACAATAGCTGAAAAAAAGATGAATGGTTATTTTTGTTATCAGATTGAAACATGATAAATTCTTCAAAACCTACAAAAGATTTCAGTTTTTCCAACAATAAATCCCAGCGTTTATTTTCATAGAGTCCTAAAATCATTAGTCATTCTTGTTAGACATCATTAAGGTCCCCGATTCACATCACTGGGATTGGTTCTACTTTAATTGTTAAAAACTTGTTTGATTTTGCGAAATGGCAAAAATGGTAAAGGAAAAATCGTCTCCAAATTTAATAAGAAATCTACGGTTTTCGGTAGTTGCGGCGACTCTGAATCACCCTGTATAATATTATGAATTTGAACGAGGTGAAAGTAATTTAGGGATACAAATTAAAAATCAACATTTTCAAAATTTTTTGAAAGCAATTACTTATTCCCAGAGTAAGTCAAATTCAATTCAATCAAAAGATTTTTTGTGATATTTTATATATATTTTCAAAAAGGGAAATATTAGAAAAATATAATTAGAGAAATATACGAACTTACTGAAATTGAAATGTGGCTCTAATAACGAATGGGGCAGTGAAAAAAAAAATTCCCCAGAGATTCGTAAACTCGAATGAAATATGTCAATTCGATACTCTGCTGTGAGTTGCAGAAAATCCAGTTTTTCAGAGTAACGCAAGATTTGAAAAAAAAAAACATACTTAACATACAATACATGTTCTTTAATAACAATTGTTATTAGACTTAATTCGTGAGAACGTTTGAAAATTTGTATTCATTTTCTATATTGATTAGTTATATCTTGATTTTTGTTTCTGTCGATCATAATTAATAAAATTTATCTTATGGAAATACCTTAGAATTTTAAAATTTCGATATGTTTGAAAAAAAAAATTTTAATTTTGAGAAAGTTGAAAGGATTTTTTTAATTTCAATTATATTTTGAAAAATATTATGTTATTTAGTTATTTCATGCAAGAGTACATATTCTAATTTTATTTCAATAATGGCGATTCGTTCAAAAATTATTAAAACTTTTTACCACTTTAAGAAAATCAAGTACCTTTATATTGCAAGATAATTATGAATCATGAGAAATGGAGGTATCAATTTTTATCATCATTTTTTTGAACTAAATGTTTTATAAAAAAATTGTTATTGAATGTACGCCAAATTTTCGAAATATATTTTCTTGTCTCCGAATTCTAAGATTTTCAAAATATGTTCTATTTTGAAAAATGTTGATGTTTGCTCAAAATATATTTGTAACATCATTCAATTACTTTGAAATAGACTGACATCGAAACCTTTTTTCAACACGAAAAATTCTTTTTATAATGAAAAATATTCCGAACTTCATCAACCACTTTTATATTCACGGAGTTTTTCCAATAATTTTCATCCTAAAACTTTTCAACGTCAAGTTCAAAATGGCAGAAAATACTCTTTTTTCAACACTTCAAGAATATCGTTTTTTTTTCAACAAGCACAGAGTGAATCACACTAAAACTCTAAAAATTCACTCTTGAATCACTCCAAAAAAAAATTTGAAAAATGTGTTACTCGGAAAATTTGTGATTTACATTTTTTTACTATTGGTTTATCATTCTAATTTTTCGTATCTGTTTTCATGTACGATTATTCATACAAATAACACTGTTTAAAACAATACTCTAAAACTAAAAAATGTACGTCATTCATCAAAAATTTTCAGATATTCTTCCCCTAAATTGATTTCACCTCTGCGTCATTGAAAAAATATTCATTTGGCTTTTTTGATATAGAAAAATATTCCGATTCTCACTTTCTAATGGCACCGTTTTTGACTTTTGTAATAGTAGCTTTCACAATGTTCTTTTTCATCAGAAATCGCTTCGGCCTGGACTGTTCCATTCTATCGCTTTCCGCACTATCTTCAAGACTCTCAAGAGTAATTTGTTTTTCCTCCCCCGTCGCATTTTCCTTTTCCAACTTATTTTCTTCCGCAGCCGCCATGAAAATTGCCACGCAGCAAATGACACCAAGAATCATCACAAAACGATTCATCTGCAAAACGAAAAACACAATAATTGCATTTCTAAATGACGAAAAAAAAAACACCAGGAAGTCCTAATACATCGGTAAAATATTTTTCATGGGCGATGAGCATCAATTAATTAACAACCAAAAAAGCTAAAAAAAGGTTAATTTAATAATCTATGACACCGATTGTTTTCCAAAACCGAATTTTTGTTTATAACTTCTTTATCACTATTATTATTATTTTTATGATACTATTTCTTCTCTATTCTTTTGTATAGTGTTGATTTAGGAAATTTAACGATTTTTATTACAATTTTAATGCCGCACTGATTTCCGAATTTTCCCGAAAAAATGGTATTTTGAAAAGTTCTGATATCACAAGGATTCACTCGTTTTTTCCGCGGAAAATTGGGCAAGGAAGGGAGGAAATGCACTACTTGCAGCACTGGTAAACTCTCACCTTTGATAAGTTAGGGAATACGTGTTTCAAAAAGGATATTTGGCCACGAGTTACTCGCGCTTCTTCTGTTTCAACAATGATACAAATTGACGAACCATCGGGATTTTATATACCGAGCCGGTATCTCTTACCTTTTTGGCACTGAAAAAGGTGGAGTACAGCCCAGCTTGCGATAAGCCCTTCCACTGGCCAATTCAAATCGCTGGGTGGTGGGAACATTCGTGTAAACGTACCAAGTGTTAACGTTCTTTTGCTTGTGAACAAAATCCATGGAAAATGGAGGAAAACATGAATAAAATATACAATTTTGATTATGATTTCAGTGACTAAAAAAAAATTTTACGATATTTTTCGTAAAAAAAAGTGTAAATAGAAATATTGTTAATATTTGTGGATATTTCGAATAACAAAAATGCGTCACTCTTCTAGCAATTATAAAATTAATAAACTTTTAATGATTTATTGGTAAGTGAATACAGTAAATTATAAATTTTCGTATTTCACGTCGTTAGTTTTATTTGTGAACAATGTTGATTACAAATAGAGAAAGATTGAATGAAATGAATTATTTCGATTATGACTCTACTGACTGAAGAAATTTTCAAATCTTTTTGTCGAAAATAGAACATAAAAATAATATAATAATTTCTATTGTACATAATAATTAATTTCAATAATCGAAATGTTCCCATTTTGAAACATATTGAAGTTTTTTTTTTTAACGAAAAAGCAGAATAGTTTGTTACTTTTTCCGAAATAGTAACTTATATATAGACATTTTTTTCAAATAAAAGTGATTTCTGCAACTAAAAGTATAATATTATATTTGAATTCATTCTCTGGATAGTTTTCTTATACTTATTGATCGATGAACAACAATATTCTAACAGAAATTTATGTATTTTACATACCCGATATTAAATATTTTTGAGCAACAAATAAAACACTTTCATTATTATTATATTATTATTATTATTATTTATTTCATTTTGTTATTACGATTCCCTTTTATATTATGTTTATTTTGTCGAAATCAGTTTAAAGTTGGAGTACTTATATAAGATTATTTAAATTTGATAAATCATATAAAGAAGTCTGAAAACACCCCCCCCTCCCAAAAAAAAAAAAAATTCTGAAGGTTTCCAATAATCAAAACATTACAAAATCCTGAAATTTGCTTCAATTTTACGGTTGCAGAAAATTTTAAAAAACTTCTATGAAATGTTCCAAATATTTCCAACATAGATCTTTAACTCAAAGTTGGGAAAAATGAAAACGGAACCCGATTTTTTAGTTTGTGAATAGATTTCGATTTTTCGGTTAGCTAAGTTCCAAGAAATCATTTCCATTGTAACAGATTGTATGATAATGAATGTTTCAAAAAAATCTTCCTCTTCAAATAGAACTCGATTGATACTGTGATGCAAGACGCAACAAATACAGAGACCTTGAAAAATCCGAGTCAAAATCTTTGATATTTGAACTTTCACGGAAACCAAAAGTAATTTATTTTATGATCTAACAGCTCAAGGTTCTCATTCAAATAAAAGTGTGAAAGTATGGTCACTTTCACATTTTCATGTATTTCGAAATTTTAGTGAGTCGCAGAGTTACAAATATTACGTAAGAAACAGATCGTTTCAATTTTTTTGTACCGATTCTCAATTGATGTACAAATAGTAAAATGATGATTTCATAATTATTCAAGTGGCTCAACAAAAAAACAATCAGTTCAATTTAATAAATTCTTCTGTCTGATTTTTTATACTTGTAGCTACTAAAAATCACTTTGACGCGTTGCTTTAACAGAGTGGGATGTGAGCTGTGCCTTAATTGAATTTATCATGTGCTCGTTATTTTATTTATACAACCTTATTCTTTGTAAAGAATTTTTCTAAGCAACTTAAAGATTTGACCATGGTTTCAATTTTGACCTGGTTTAAAACTACGAGAATCACTGAGATGTGCGATGTCTTGATAAGGACCCAAATTGGGTTGAAATGTCGACACACAGATAATAAAAACTTTGACTGGGAAAATAAAATCAAACAAAATATTTATTTATTATATCTCACACCCAGTGACGAAACAAAAGAACATTTATAAAAGTATAAGCAAGAAATAAAAATAATACGTGAAATGCCAAACTTGACGAAAATTTTTTCAATAAATTTAAAAAAATGAAAACGAAGAAAAAACCATTTACAAATAAAAGTTCCAAAAAATAACATTGTTTTTTTAACAACGTAATTTTTGAAAATTTTCTAAAACTATAAATTTCAATTGAATGTTCACAATTGAGGAGTTTTATTCAAGAAGGGTGTTAGCGCGCGAAACCGGGTAAAACTATTGTCCAAACTTGTGAAGTCTTGTCGGAAAATTGAAATTCACAAACACGAAAAATAAAAAATACCAATCGATTAGGTCTTGAAAAATCAACTCAAAAATTGAACAACAATTTTTAATTTTTTTTATAACTGGAGAAAAAACCATGTTTTTTTGTTCACGGATCAAAAAACGTCTTGAGGAAGTTTGAGCTGCGACAAAGTTTCCACGTCCTCGTCGACCGCTAAAGCTCTAACATTACCCGACCTTGGTTGATTTCTTGATTTGATTTCCCGAGATTTGAACGTTTTAAAGTTTGGTTTTTTATCTGCCGCTAGGAAAATTACTCAATTTGGATGGAAATTTGAGTTCTAGTGAATCGAGTTGTAGAAATTAATTTATACAGCAATGATCTACAAAAATACTGAATAATAAATATCCTGAAAAATGTTATCAATACTAAAAAAAAAAATCTGATGATGAATACATTCTAGAAAAATTTATTTATACCGATGGATTAAAACTATATGTAGTTGCGAGTATAATTTTCTTGTATTATTTCATATTTCATTTTGCTTCATTCTCAACTCTTCTCTTCTAAAAATGCAAATCACTCAGTACTAAGTGATTTGCATTTTAGTCGGTACACATTAGCCGGTACTCACTCACGTGAGTACTGGCTAGGTGCTTGTTGGAATCGGACGTATTTTTCTCGTCATTTCCTGGAACGAAGCCGAGTTATTCGACGAATCGAGGGGGATGAGTGTAACCGTCACCTGCCTGCGTGTCTTCACCGATTGGCCCTGTTGCCAGGAGCTCACCAACGATATTCGATATTCGCCCCTCAACCCCTCTGCTGCTGCTTCTTCGCGCCCCTTCTTCGGTACTCTTTGTCTCATACCAAGAAAAAAAATACAGGCGAAATTTATATCGCGAATTTCAAGTGAACTTTTTTCGCGCGTTATTTTATTAAACTTTATTTAAATATGTTCATGATACTCAATTATTTTTTATTTCACTACAGTGAATTTGAGTTAATATTAGATGTATGGTATTTACGGCGCAAGTATTTATTATTTTATAAAAATAGTTTTTGCGCAAAATTCAAGAATATACAGTGTGTGTCTCTTGAAACAAGCTACGGAAAAAGTGCATAAGTGGTCCTTAAGTGTTAACGAAAACCTTTTTTTTGGGATAAAAATCAAGTTTTTCGATCGTCAACTAACTTTTTTAAAAGTTTAGAGTTTCAACTTCATTTCTACTAAAGTTGCATTAAATTTCATTCAATAGTTCGTAAAAAGCGATAGTTTGTGTAAAATGCTGCCTAAAAGTTTCATTGTTAATCACTTTTGCAAGAATGCGGATATCGATAACAAATGTTTTGACGTTGTTTTTGACCGAAATATCTAGCGATTGAATATAAAATCATTCAATTATGGCAACCGTTCATTTTTTGGAGGTCGATTGGAGAAATTTTGACTCAATACAAAAATCTTGACGCAACGCGTTGCGCTGAATGTCGCGCGGCAAATCGCGCGCTCCACTTCAACTCTCTGTATTTCGCTTAATTATGAAGCTATCAAGTTAAAATTTTCCAGAAAGTTCGGCAAGACATTAGCGGTCGACGAGGACCTGGAAACTTTGTCGTAGCTCAAACTTCCTCGAGACGTTTTTTGATCCGTGACCAAAAAAACATGGTTTTTTCTTCGGATTCAAAAAAAGTTAATTATTGTTCAATTTTTAATCGCTCTTTCAACACTGTCGTCTCCGCTGAAGCTCCACGAATAATAATTGCTATCAAATATGCAGTTCCGATGAATAACAAATCATTGGCACCGAGTTGAATATTGAAAAATATTGATTTTTCGATCACAAAAATGAGCAGTTTTAATTTTTTTTCCCCGAAAACTTTTATATATGTGACACGATTTGAGAAAATATACCTTAAGGTACCGATCGTTTAGGTACATTATCTGTCTCAAAGGCATTGGAAAATAGGCCTAAACGATTTGTACCCTAATGTATCTTTTCTCAAATCGCGTCACATATAGAGTAAAGTTGTAAGTTTAGACTTGAGTTGATTTTTCAAGAGATATCGGTTGGTATTTTTTGTTTTTCGTGTTTGTGAATTTCAATTTTCTGACATGACGTCACGAGTTTAGCAATAGCTTTACCCGGTTTTGCGCGCTAACGCCCTTCTTGAATAAAACTCCTCAAGTATATAGCAGCTTTGTGCAAGGATCAATTTTTGATTTCAAAAGCTTCATATTAATATGAAAACTTAATGCGCAAGAATCAATCAATTATGAATTTCTAGTTTAAGTGATCGGTTAAAATTTTTAACAAATAACGTTTCTCAAAGTTATAGTATATTCTAGATTATTTTTAAAATTTTTGACTGTATCCGTACGATGAAACATTTTTTGATTTTTAAAAATGTATATTTTACACGCTTTCTGTAATTTTTCTTAATTTAACAATTTTTCACGATATACAAAATTTATTAGCAGTATCTGAAATTCGACAAATTATTTTAATTTCAATAGAATTTACGACAATCTGGAGAATTATCTCAATGCTTTTTTATTTTCTTTATATTTTAACATTAATAATCGAAAAAAATTCATCAAGATTTAGTGAAACTCATAATAATTTATCGTAATTGTCCAAAACTTACAACTTTTTAAAATTTTTTCATAAAAAAAAACCACACTTTTTCAAGAAATATTAAAATTTCTGAACAATCTCTGTAACTCTTCGAATTACTTATAAAATTATCGACTATTTAGAAAATTTTCACAGTTTTTCATTTTTTTTCAAAATTTTTCAATGCTAAAATAATACAAACTATTCAAAAATTTATGTTACACTGAAATAATGAAAAATTTGGACATTAAATTAAATAGACATAAAAATCTTTGGTCTTTACGGTTTGGACATTGTGGTCTTCTACCCATGCAAGAAACAATAAATCAATTTTTCACTTATTTGACTCCAAATAATACAACCATGAAAATTTTAATAGGAATGAAACGTTTTCGAATAACTATTCTTCTAGTAGTTTTTGAATCGTAACAATCGTAGCGGCAAATTTTCTATTCGCGCATGTCAGAGGAACGTGGATAGTTGTGCAATTGATGCACGTGAAGGTATACAGTATACGTCAGTATTGTCAGTATGCATTTCGAACGTGTTTCTTTATAGATTTATAGAAGTCAATAGAAGTTGAGTGTCAAAAATTTTTTGTAACACTGAACAAATTTCATGTTGTACACGCGACAGTGCCCGAAAGGAGGTGAAGTGGGACGGGACGAAATTTTGACAGCATGTCGAAAGAATAGTAGATTTCGTACTCGGAAGCTATCGCCGATTTTGGCGAGGCCGGAGGTTTTATCCCGAGCCGCAGGCGAGGGACAAAATCGGCTGAGCCAAAATTGGCGATAGCTCACGAGTGCGAACTGTATTTTTCATCACAATAGCCTCAAAGTCACGTCCAAATGTCAAATTCTGCTCTATGCCTAAACTGACAATGAGAATCTATTTTATTAATCGATTTCAAACTAGTTCATAATCGTAATTGATGTATTGGAAAATTTTGTAACTATTTCCAGAATTTCACAAAAATTGTAACTTTTTTAATTTATATTATACTCGTACAATTTATTGCAAGAACTCAGGTATCGAAAAATCGTGCATGAAGTACTAAATTAGTTTCTCATATCGAAAACGAGTAATAATTATTGATTTTTAATAACTCCTTCATTTTTATTTTTTCTCGTACCCATCGCTTTCAATTCAGATTCAAAAAATGTGATTTTGCGAAGTAACGATTCGTGTATAATTCAGAATATTATTCATTTGCTTCATGAAATTTCAAAAAAATGTTATTTTTGTCCACATAATACAAAACGTGTATATTTGCACACTGCACATATTACGAATATGTACACATGATTGCATCATTATTGATAGTTCACAATTGCTTCAAACGATGCCACCACGCATCGTGTTTAAAATCTGCCAATTTTACAAATCCTTTTTATCTACAGAGCATATGGAAAAATAAAATTCTTTTATTAAAAAATTCACTAAAGTAAAATAATCTGTGACTCTCTTACGATTCCTAATTCAAAATATTCATTATAAAAAATAAAAAGTTCTAAAATCGATATTAACAGAGCTTTGCTAAGAATTAAGAGTATGCGGAACACAGTACGGATTCATGTAAATGATTCGATTAAGTCACCAATCAATATTTTATCGGTTTGTAGTTTGTGCAATTCTAAGACAATTTTTCCTTTGCCATTTTTCACAAAACTCAAAATCAAAAAAGATATTTCAGTTTGAAATTTAAACAATAAACGTGATCTTGCGAGAAGTAGGAATAAAAACCACGGACTAAAATTTACCGTAATTTTTTGGGTATTTTTCTGAATGAAAAAGCCCTTTGCAGTTTTTCAAAAAACTCAAAATCAAAAAAGTTACTCAACTTTGAAATCTGAGGGGTCGAAACTTTCAACTCGAATATCTTTTTTTATTTTGAGTTCTTCAAAAAGTTCCAAAAGACTTTTTGCCTTAGAAAAATATGTAAAAAATTTTAGTCCGTGGTTTTTATCCCCACTCTTCGTAAGAGCGCGTTTATTGGTCGGATTTCAAACTTTAATATCTTTTTCGATTTTGAGTTTTGTGAAAAATGGCAAAGAAAAAATTATCTTCAAATTTCGCAAGCTATAAACCCCTACAACTTTAATTATTTCTGTAAATACTGATAAAACCATTCTTTCAAAGACATGGCGCGCAATTCGTCATTGGCGCTATGGCAGCTGTGGCAGCAGGTTTTGTAACAAACCCCATCGACGTCGTAGAAACTAGGCTGCAACTCCAAGGGGAATTAGCATCCAAAGGAACATACAGAAAACTTTACAAAAATACGTTTCACGCTGCATACGTGATCGCCAAACACGAGGGCATTTGCGCGCTTCAATCTGGGCTAACTGCAGCTCTGCTTTTCCAATTTTTATTCAATGGTATAAGACTCGGTTCCTACAACGTTGTAAAAAATCTTGGTCTTATTCACTGAGAAAAACGTTTATTTTGAACAAATATGCTGCCGAATTTGGCACTTTTCAGAAAAGTATGTTAACATTTAAGAAATTTTCCGTCCACGAACTA
>JAPYZL010168844.1:0-13214 GCA_030522825.1 Platygaster orseoliae
CTTATTTTGTTATAAATTTCCTCATCATAAGCATTCGATGTTATTTCAAATGAAGAATATCGAAGATTAAATAAAATAATCGAAACATGAATTTTCGGATTATTTTTCTAACTTTTAGAGTGAATTTCTCGAAGGTGTCCACCTTGGTAGACCTTTTTTTAAAGTCTAAATTTTTTAATATTATTGAGATTAAATACAACTTTTGTCACATTGATTGTATCGAAATCGTGTTTCGTGAACAGTTAGCTTATGAATTAAGGTTCTAAGAAATGTATAATTGTACAAGATATGTAATGCTGTTTGGATTTTACGACCGTTTAAAAGATTGGTGTCCACCTTGGGGTACTCTCCCCTACTTTAAAATGTGCATAATTATTTCAATATAAAAAACAGATTTTCAAATATTGTAAATAATATTCTGAAAATATGGAAGATATATTGTATACAATTATTAATAAAGTTCGGGAGAAAATTCTTGTTGGGTATAACAGGGCAAGAAAGACTTCCTTATCTTTACGCCAAGTATAAGCCTCTGCGCATCATTTCTCAGCTTTTTAATATCAGCAGAATATTATTATTATTAGGATAGAAGAAGTTACTTTCACTCCCCGAATTTAAAAAAATGGCCAACCTTTTGTGCTATTCAAGATTGTGGGTCAAATTCAAATGATAATTTGAATTTAAGCTCTCACCGTTTTCGACGTCCGAAGGTAGGAACTGTGAAAATTTTATGACAGTTCAATTTTTTGACAAATTATTTAGGAAACCTTGAAAACGTAGACTTGCTGACCGCCAGGAAAAAGGCTACACAAATAAAAATAGTGACAACTGAAAGTTTAGTGAGTTCACGGAATTTTACAAAAGAGGATAACTGCTTTCCAGGTAAGCTAAATTTGAAAACAAATGGTTACTTCAAAAATTACAGAAATGTCCTTTTTATCAAACTAGAGATGAAATGCGCATTGAAAAATCCGTTATTGAAATTAATATTGTACCTACTCATAATAAAAATGATAAAAGATGTGAATTTGTATTGACAAATTGAAAAATTCCTACATTATAATTAAAAACAATAACTTCAAATTCCATCTGTCATGAAATTTAAAAGCAATTTTTTTATTACATTTACTGTACAGTTTTCAAAAAGAGAAGCAAAGAGAAATAAAATAAAAAATAATTATTATTTCAGACTGTATTAGGAAAATGAAAAGAACTATCGGAAATATGTATTTTGAAATTTCGGGAGAATTTCGTTCAAATTGACATTACGACACTTAATAATGAAATTCAACATAAACATTGCGGAAATGAAATTTCGGATGTAATAATAATGAATTGAATCATGTTTTAGATGTCGCCGCAAGTCAGAAAATTTTAAAAAAGACCGCAATTCCTTCTATCAATTTACCTTCTCCAATAACAAGTAGAGCAAAAATGGACTGTGAAAAACGACGGTTGGAAAGGTTGGAAAAGAGAGAACTGTGCTGTGAAAAAAAGCCCGAACCAATTAAATTATATGTGGAAGAAGAACTACGATAAGGCACTGAAAATGAAATGGACATTCCTGAAATTAGGAAAGTAGAGCCAAATACTGAAAGTTTTATTGATATTGATAGAAAGCGATATAAATATGTGGGCCCTAAAGTACGGTTTATTGAAAAGAAATACAGTGACGTTGGTGTACAAGTTGAAAATGATAGTCCGAAAAATGTAACACAAGTGTCAGTGTTAAAGTTATAAGTGGAGATTTAAAAAAAAAACTACCAAGCTTAAGACCTTGCGCGAGAAGTGAAACTTTTTAAAAAAACAACCAAGCAATAATTCAAATGTTATGACTGAAAAAAATGGCCACCGCCGAAGCCCTCCTGCAAAACTCCCTACGCGCTTCACGCGTCAACCCCTATTAGTATTTTTGTTATTTGATTTTGTTATTTGTTATTTGATGTTCGGAAATATTAAGAAATATATAAGAAATTAACCATAAAAATAAGGTTTTGAAATATTTATTTGTATTATTTATGATTTCATCTTTAACATAAAAAAATGTGACAATATTAAAAGTGAGTTTTAACATACCAATATTAAAAAATTGGGGTACGTTCAAGTATGTTCGGAAAGTGTTCGTGTATGTTCAGGTATGTTCGAATAGTGTTCGTGTATGTTCGGGTATGTTCGAATAGTGTTCGTGTATGTTCGGGTATATTCGGAAAGTGTTCGGGTATGTTTACAAGTGTTGGGTATGTTCGGTAAATATTCGGATATGTTCGGGTGTATTCGGAAAGTATTCAGGTATGTTCGGTAGTGTTCGGGTATGTTCGGGTGTATTCTGAGAGTGTTCGGGTATGTTCGGAAGTGTTCGGGAAATATTCGGATATGTTCATAAGTGTTCGGGTATGTTCTGTAAATGTTCGGAAGTGTTTGGGTATGTTCGGGTACATTCGGAAAGTGTTCGGGTATGTTCAGCTGTAATCGAAAAGTGTTCGGATATGTTCGAGTGTATTCGGGAAGTGTTTGGGTATGTTCGGAAGTGTTCGGGTATGTTCGGGTGTATTCGGAAAGTGTTGAGGTAAGTTTGGAAGTGTTCGGGTATGTTCAGGTATATTTGAAAAGTGTTCAGGCATATTCGGAAGTGTTCGGGTGTGTTCAGAAGTATTCGGGTATGTTCGGGTGTATTCGGAAAGTGTTCAGGTATGTTCGGTAGTGTTCGGGTATGTTTGGGTGTATTCTGGAAGTGTTCGGGTATGTTCGGGTGTATTCGGGAAGTGTTCGGGTATGTTCGGGTGTATTCGGGAAGTGTTCGGGTTTGTTCGGGTGTATTCGGAAAGTGTTCAGGTATTTTCGGGTGTATTCTGAAAGTGTTCGGGTATGTTTGGAAATATTCGAGTATGTTCGGGAAATGTTCGGATATGTTCGGAAGTGTTCGGGTATGTTCGAGAAATGTTCGGATATGTTCGGAAGTGTTCGGGTATGTAAAAGTAAGGCGAAGGTCTTCTTAAGTAAAAGTAAGGCGAAGATCTTCTTAAGATCATCTACCGATCTTCTTAATATCGAAGTCAGGTAAAGCTCAATTCAAGGTAAAGTATCAAGATTTGAGATCTTCTTAAGATCTTATTAAGATGAAGGTCAAGTAAAGAAGGGCCAAGATTATACTAGGATCACCAGATTATACTAGGATCACCAGATTACATATATAGGACATATAGAGCTTACATTACACTGAAACCTCGATATAAGGAATGCAGGTCCCACTTTACACTAGAACCCTGATTTAAGACATATAGGGCTCATTTTACACTGGAACCCCGATACAAAACATATGTGGCGTGGAATGAGAAAAGGGACCTAAGGACCAACCTCATTTGGGCACATTTTCTGACTCAAGGGCCTTAGAAAGTAGGCCCAAACGATTTTTGTCCTTAGGTCCCTTTTCTCGTTCCACGCCACATATAGAGCTCACTTTACACTGAAACCTCGATATAGGGAATGCAGGTCCCACTTTACACTGGAACCCCGATTGAAGACATATAGGACTCACTTTACACTGGAACCTTGATATAAGACATATAGGGCTCACTCTACATAAGAACCTCGATATAGGGAATGCAGGTCCCACTTTACACTGGAACCCCGATATAAGACATTTAGGGCTTACTTTACACTGGAACCTCGATATAAGACATTTAGGGCTCACTTTACACTGAAACCTCGATATATGTATGCTTAGGTTAGGTTAGGTTAGGTTAGGTTAGGTTAGATCGCATCACATTACATCACGTTTTTCACTCCCCCTTCTCAAGATATTTCGAGCGCCAGGCACCAGTTAAAAAGGTTCACTTCAATAATTTTTGAAAGTGGATCAAGTCTGGTCAAAATTTAAGTACATAAACAGGAATTGAAAAATTTTCTATTCTCGCTTGTATTATGCAATTCACTAGTTGCTTTTACATTGATGATAATACTTCAAAATTGATCGCGAAAAAATTATCATGACGTACATGAAACTGAAACATAATATTTCTTATGCTTTTTTGGCCGTGATATTCAATTGCTGTGGTGAATGGCTTGTATTTTAGAGAAAACAATAATTTTGTTGTCAACATGTTTAAATCCTGTAATACTTTAGCCTTCACACGATGAAATTTCAAGAAACATTCTAGTTGATATTAAGTATTTCAGAAAAGTGAGAATCGTTTTAGACTGTACTAAAATATTTGTTCAAACCAAAAAATCTCTGCTGCATAACTCTTACGTATTTACATTACAAAAAGGATCAAACATATGAATTTTTAACTGGTGTTACACGTGCTGGAGTTATTTCATTCGTTACTAAACCATACGGTGGAAGAGCTTCTGACAAAGCTATATTCGAGAAAAGTGATCTTCTTGATTTACTCGAGCCTGGCGATGAAGTTTTGATTGAGAAAGGATTTTTGATTGACAAAGTTTGCGAATTACACAATCTAAAGTACGTAAGGCCACCGTTTCTCAGAAAAAAAATCAGCTTTCAAAATCAGAGTTGTTTTTGACACAAAACATCGCACGTGCAAGAGTTCTTATTGAGTGATCCAATCAAAAAATAAAAAATTTTATTGGTGTCGGTGGTGTAATCCCAAATCATCTCGTTCAGTTCGTTTACGAAATTTTCACTGTAATTTGTGCATTTGTAAATTTATCATCACTGATTTTGAAGGATGATAAATTCCTTACGTCTGATGAATAAGATTTTCGTAAGTAGTAAAAAAAATATGAAGTAGAACGTAAATAAAGAAAGAAAATCACTGGAACTAATAAATTTTTTATTGTCTCATACCAATAAATTTCATAGTACCTACGTACATTTTATTGCACCTTTATTAAAATTAATACAATTATTTGGAATATATCACATCGCTCAATGGAATCAAAATCTTAATTTTAATACTTAGAACAAACGAAAAAAGAAGAATTTTTGTCATAATTATTTTATTGTTAATAATCTTATAAAACTTAAGTGTATTAATCTTAGTATGAATTTTTTTTTTCGGTTATTGCCAAAAGTATGTGCTGAGATCAAACCAAAATCTTGACATTTTGTATAATGAACTTGTTATCACACTTATTTTCATCAGAATGATTTCATATGTAGTAGGCAAGAAATGCGTGTAATAAACATTTTTCAGTTCGCTTAGCTTTACAAATAAGTATTCACAATCGATAGGAACTGTTATTGTTGCAAAAATTTTGTCAAAGGATGAATATACTACTTATAAAGTTTTGCTTACATATAAAATTGCCATACGCAGTTGAACTTGTCCGTAATACTTGCTTTTCAGATATAAAAAATACGGATTATTTTCTTTCTTCAAACACAGAATTTTGTAATCATTCTCGATTGTACTTTTTACATCCATCGTCTGTCCTTTCATAGGACATTTTATTCCCAGTAATTCAACAGGTACCCTTTTTTCAAAAATGATTCCATCAGGCGACACAGCTAGCCAGGGATTCAATTCAGAAACGACTAGCCCCACTTCGATCACGATTTTTCCAGTTTTTCAGCAAAAACTCGGCGAGCCTCGTGTTCCTTGTTCAAACTATAATCTGTATTTATGGAATTGAATTTTTTGGGTTGACATGCTCAAACACTTTTTGTCTCAGTTTGCTTTTCCTAAGTTTTGATCGGTATTCACACTGTATGTGTACAATCTACAACACGTGGAACCAGCGATGCGGAATTATCTTTCTTTCATCCAGGCAGCCTTAGACCCTTTCGTATTTATTCAAATTTGTTCACAATCATTGCGAAGGTTTGATATTGTTGTCATGCAATAATTTTTCAGTAAGGTAGTTTCGACATTAGCAATTTCTCTCATGATATTGCTTGGAGAGTTGCATAAAATTGCACGAATGCCAGACTTTTCTAGGTTAATGAGAGAATTGTCGCTTTCTTCATTAATTTACATACGCAAATAGCAAATTTCGGCCATCTCTGAAAAACAAAAATTTTTATGCAATAAATTCTAAAAAATAATGTAATCAAAAACAAATGATAATTATTTGTTACTGAATGAATACTTGAAATAGTTTATACAATAATTCTTTGACCAAAAAAAAATATAATTCTTCTATCAACAAAACTTATTTTTTTATCAATTTAAATAACTATTTCATGGAAAGTATATGAATAATCAATGAGGCAATTTGCATACGTGTTTTGAAAAAGCCAAATTCAGAAGCATGTTTGCATTAATTTCAGAAGGATCCAAAATGATTGTATTTGATAAATCAAGCAATTTTTTTCCTATCATTCCCTGGTAGCACGCACGCTCCTGAAGAGATAGAGCTTCATAATTTTTTTTCACAATTTTGTGATCCTTCTTTCAAACACACGCTAAATCAGTAGACGAAAAAACTGGTTGCTCGTCTGATGTCCCCCTTAAAAAATTTTAACGAATTTCAACTATACATATTCTTCAAATTTTAAATGTCAAGGTCAGTAATCAGGTAAATACTCACTCATAACAGTGCAATAACATTATCAATGGCAATATCATTGTAGCATGTTGCAAAAATGTGTTTACGTCTTTCGCCTGCACCAGCTTTGCACGAACAGGCAAAAGACAGGGTTTCGCCGCTGCGGGTAATTTTTCTACATATACTATGTCGATCGCTTGTCATCGTGCTTGACGATCTCACACAGAAAGCGAAAATTTCTATTATTCCACTTGAATTGTTTGAAGGATCGAATATCCTTTCCCATTTTACCAAAGTCCCCGTTTTTAAAACCTGTTCCCCACCAATCAAATTTCGTTTGGACGGATCCGTTTCTGCCATTTATAAATTTCACTTATTGCCATTTTCATTTGTTACAAAATAAAATTAAAATTCCGAAAAAAAACAAACTACTCCGTATACTGGAATGTTATTCTTGGACTTCTGATGGCCATATTGAACCTGGTGACATTTAGGCCATGCCCCCATGTGAAGTCCCAATCCTGGCCAAAATGTGTGAAAAGCTCATTGATAATAATTTTCGAAAAGCTGATGAACCGTGTAAACAAAATTTGTTTTCAAAGCACCAGTCGCATTTAAATCTCTACAGTCTATATCATAATATTAAATTAAGTGTAAGAATTAAAGATGACATGGTGAATAACCCATGATTACAAAAAGAGGTGATATCACTATTAAAAAAACAAATTTTATTTAAAAAAAAAGAATTTAAAATTCAATGTCAAATCGTTACTTAACAACCCGAAAAACCATGAAAAGTACATATATGTTGTAGACAAAAAGTTGTGCAAAAATTTGTGTAATTAAATTGTTTGAACAAAAGAATTTCACAACAACAATATCAAATACTCACTCAGTAACCCCACAAACCATGAAAATGTCATATATCCTGCAAAAAGAAAATTTTGCAATAATTTGTTTTCATAAATAAAAATAATAAAAAAAATATGCATAATAATGATAATGATTATACTTATATTATTTTTAACATAAATATTAACGGTACGATTAACGGAAATGAGGGAATATAAATACCGACGGTAATGATAATACACATAGTAATAGTATTAATAATTACAATTACAATAATAATTATAATGCTAATCATAATATCATCAACAATACTTATAGTATTATTTTTGTTGTAATTATTATTATTTTTATTACCATAATAACATTCGTGAAATGGCTATAAACAATATCTAGCTTACTGAAATCCAAGATTTCCTATAAAAACCATTTACGCAATTGTAAAATTTCCAAACGCCCAAAATAAATAACCAATAGCATATTTAGAGTAAAGCTTGAACTGCTCCTCAAAATCAAATGTAATACTGATGAAAATTTTCAAAATTATCAAGTGCAACTTATATTCTGATGTTTGAAATAAATGCGTGTTTGGTTGAAGCTCCCGGTTGCCCCACGGTGCAAACCTAAATTCTGGATCGAAAAATCACCGCGAGGACTTTTGCACCCGTGTCGTTTTAGCGTACCAACAATTTATTTTTGCATGAAGCGATTTGATTTTCAACAATTATTCATTAAACACGTAAAAATTAATTTTTCCATGCAGATATTGCACATAAAGCAAATGAATCATGAAAATATCTTTAAAGTGGCGGAAGCGTGTGTTTCCTGCGAAAACTTTATGTTTTGGGAACGGTAGGCAAGTAGCAGGTGAGTAGCAGGCGCGTGGTAGGCGTTTAGTAGGCGCGTAGCAGGCGATCACTTACTACGCATCTACCGCGCCCGTTTGCCAAGGAACCTGATTTGTAAATTTACAGTACACGTAGCATAACATTAGGGACAGGCGAGGAACCTCGTATTACAAATCAGGCTCTGTAAAATTAGGGGACGATCTCGGAAGAAATTTTAGATCACGTGTGATGCGATATTAGTGAACATTCGTAAAAGAACTTTAGGGTACACATTACCAAAAATTTTAGTTCAGTTCTGGACCTTACATTGTGATTCCGGTACTTTAATGTCAGGAGACAATCCTTAGGAAAATTTTGATGGCGTTCACAATTTCATAACTTTTGTTGTACGTTGAAAATGATTTAATGGCAGAGTTGGCAAAAAGACGCCACAAAACGAGTATGTTAAAAATACAGGTTTTATTCCCTATAAAGCATATAACACCGGGGGCTGTTATCGGAGCGACTCTTTCCGGTTCCCCAGTCGGCGAGCAAATTATTAGGGTTGTCCAACACCCTCTAGTTAATGCGTCGCCGCATTCAATAGTACATGACCCACTAAAAATAACCCTAGAAGGATTTTTCAAAGTTAGCTCTTCTTTACAAATAATAAATTATTTAAATTTTTATAAATCACGTTCCCTATTTCAGTCAATTTTCACTCGATTTCTACAGTCCAAAAACGAAAATCTATGTTTTGATAGTCATGGAAAACATTTTTTTAATCAAAATTGCAAAAATCTTGTTAGTTTTACAAATGAAAATCAAGGAAAAAACCATTATCCTAAAGCACTCAAAATCGCCCCGGCCGATTATTTTCAGCCCATTAGTCATTGTAGTTTCTCTTTTGGGGCAACTGTATTTCCTAGTATTTCCCAGTATTTTCCGGCTCGAAGGGATCGACTACAATGACTATAAAGGGCTAGAAATAATCGGTCGGGGCGATCTTGAATTCTTTAGAATAATGGTTTTTTCGTTGATTTTCATTTGTAAGGCTAACAGGATTTTTGCAATTTCGATTAAAAAAAATGTTTTCCTTGACTATCAAAACATACATTTTTGTTTTTTGACTGTAGAAATCGAGTGAAAATTGACTGAAATAGGGGATGTGATTTATATAAATTTAAATTATTTATTACTCATAAACAAGAGCTAACTTTGAAAAACTCTTCTAGGGTTATATTCAGTGAGTCATATACTATCGAATTTTCATAATGAGACCTCTTCCTACTTTCCACTGTATAGTAGCAAAGGTTATTTTTTTATACGTAAAAATGGTATTGTTGTACAATGTTTTCAGCAATGATTTGCACGAATCTGCAGAATAATTAGGCCATTGTGAGAATTGATTTGAAAAATTCTTAAACTAGACAAGACGAAACTTTTGGATCTAACATTTGGATACTTTTAATAGTTCATTTTTTCTGGATTTTGAGGAACAAATAGTGTATTTTATCAATACTTCTCTTATTGTGAAATCAATAAATATGATGTTCAGTCAGTGATGATGTTCTAATTCATATCGTGCGAACGATCGATCGTGATAAGTTGTGATACAAAAAGAAGCCACTTACAAAAAATTAACATGAAAATTTGGCAGGCTATTTTAACCAGGGGTTAGGAGTCACTCCGTTAAAAGATCCGATCCGGGAGCTTAACCGCTTCGGATTTTTTAAACAAGTGGATTTAATGTATGAAATCCGATCCGGTTTCTTTAAGCGTTAAAAAATCCGGTTCGCTGAGTGGATTCAATAAGAGTATTTCTTGCATCGGATCCGATCCGGTTTCTTTAAGCGTTAAAAAATTCGGTTTGCGGAGCGGATTCGATAAGTAGATTTCTTACATCGGATGTGATCAGGTTTCTTTAAGCGTTAAAAAATCTGGTTCGTGGAGCGGATTCGATGAGTGGATTAGATCCAGAATTGAGCGTCCGGATTCCATAAGGGCCCAGGCGCGTGACCTTTGCCGGGCTAGTACGTAGGAGAGGGGATTCCCGTTGCCAAGGCGCAAGTCTCGGCGCGAGTTTAATTGGTCGAGTCATTTTAAAACTACGATTACTCGGGTGCTAACGATCGGATGGTATTAATTATTGAACACAAATATTTGTGAGTCTTTACCGCTACCAACGATACCGAGTTTGTAGTTTATTTGTAATATCTTCAATTCTTTATCGATTTTTCGAAAAATATGAACTTTAGATCCAAAACTTTGCTGTAAATTACCACGTTGACAAATATCAAAAACTTTTATTTATTTCACATACAACAAGTAATAATAAAACGAAAATTCAGCCTGATCGAATGGTTATTATAGTAATGACGATCAATTTTATGCAAGTGCTCGCTCTGCGCTGCAACGCGCGTCGAGATTTCGCGGAGCCCGTGCGACGTCGTGTTGTTTGTGCCAATATGTTGTTAAATAAATGCGGAATAAATTATTTAATACGTTTTTATGTGTTTTTATATCATGAGTATCAACACCACTGCGGGAGAAAGCAAGACGCTTGGGGTGAATTTTATTGAAGAGCAATAGAGAAACAATATATAATTATTTTTTCAATTTGTTGCGATTTTTGTGTTCCACAATAAAATTTTTTCAAAAATAATTATAAAAATGTTTGTGCCAATAAGATTATTAGCGCAGAAGATGTATTTGACAAAGTTTCAAGTTCGTGTGATCCGCCGGGAATGTCGAAAGAAAAAATTGATGATGTGAAATCACTTTTGAAATTTTTGGGTCCAAAGATGCAAATACATTACCATGATTTTTTCTCTAAAATTTCCACTCAGCAAAAAAAGCGGCTCATCAAAAACGAAAAAAGATTTCAAAAAAGTAGAAGACTAAACGGTGTTGATATTGATAATATCTTAGCAAACAAATGAATAAAATAGAGTTCAAAGTGCCTTTATTTTACTTAAGATAAGTTTTCGGTGTGTTGTTCTGATTATAGATCATCGTTGTACTAGATAATAATATTACTAGGAGTAATTTACTTCATTCTGCTACATATTTTGATTAAGTTTAGCGTTCACGTTAAATCTGTAATTTCTGTTATTTTATAAATATAGAGAATATTGTATTTTTATGATTAACTACGAAGAAAAATTCGGTGTTAGATTTAACAGTCACTACTAAATTTGTTATAAATTACTGTAAAACGCAAAAATTACAGCAAATTTGAAAAATAATTATGTATTGTTTCTCTATTGCTCTATAATAAAATTCACGCCAAATGTCTTGCTTTCTCCCGCAGTGGTGTTGACACTCATGATATAAAAACACTTACATTAAAACGTATTAAATAATTTATTCTGCGTTTATTTAACTACATATTTGCGCGAACAACACGACGTTGCACGTGCTCCGCGAAATCTCGACGCGCGTTGCAGCGCAGAGCGAGCGCTTGCATAAAATTGATCGTCATTACTATAATAACCATCCGATCGGCCATAATTTTCGTTTTATTATTACTTGTTGTATACGAAATGAATAAAAGTTTTTGGTTTTTGTCAACGTGGTGATTTACAGCAAAGTTTTGGATCTAAAGTTCATATTTTTTGAAAAATCGATAGAGAGTTGAAGATATTACAAATAAACTACAAATTTGGTATCGTTGGCAGCGGTAAAGACTCACGAATATTTATGTCCAAAAATTAATACGATCCGATCGTTATCACCCGAGTAATCGCAGTTTTAAAATGACACGACCAATTAAACTCGCGCCGTGACTTGCGCCTTGGCAACCCCTCTCCTACGTACTAGCCCGGCAAAGGTCACGCACCTGGGCCCTTATGGAATCTGGACGCTCAATTTTTGAGCCTTAAAGAATCTGGTTCCAGGAGTGAATTTCAATTAGCTCTTCCATCGTGAGTGCCTTCACACCACTTAGCCTGACGACTCGCAAGCCTTATTGAACGATCTTTTCTTCCTCAATTTCCTCCTTTTTCTTTAGTATACGATTTCCTATGTCCGGTAACGTCTAAAATTCTTAGTTTTTTGGCCACTCGGTGTACACGCAATAATCTGTACTTATAAACTATGAGTGTTAATCTATTATTATCTTTTGCTTTTCATCGAATGCAGTAGTTTCGTCTATTCATCAAAAATAACTTTACATCTATAATGATTCATTTGTTTGTTTGTTTGTTTGTTCTAAGAAGTTTACTAGCGTGGAAAAATTTTTCACGTATTCAAAAGTTTCGGCACGACCTGAAGGAAAGCGTTGCCATCAGAAATGTTTACGAAAAGTTATTCCCCGAAATTCTTTGTTTACTTTTTAAGATATGCGGAATAGGCTATTATTTTCCTATTCAAAATATCTTTAGGTTTTATGTTGTACGCGAAAATATAAACTGTCGATTTTATTCCTCAAACCAATGCCTTTACTCTTCCTTTCGTAACTACCCTATTGTCTAGAACGCTAAAAAAATAGACACTGGAAAAAACGTGAAAAACTATAAATTTTGTGTACAAGATAGACATAAAATCACGGACAATAATTTGCTAAACTTTCCCATATTTTTTTAAGCAAAAAAGTCCTCCAAAACTTTTCACAATAAACTCAAAAAAAAAAATTAAGTTTGGAGTTAAACCAACGAACGCGCTCCTCCGACAAGTAGGCAGGGCCGGCGTTAGGTAGGGTCGAAGCGGGCGGTCGCCCGTAGCGCCATTGACTGAGAGGCGGCATTTTCAAGGAGCTAATTTACACTGTAAATTTATTTCCAACGGTATTACGCTAGGAAGGTGAAATTTTTGTAGTTTCTGATCAGCGGTGTTGTAAAACAAATTTGAGGGTGCCAATGCAAAAACCCGCTCTGCGGGTATAAGTATTGTCCAAGTACCAGATAAATTCAAAAATGAAAAAATTTAAAATATAAAATAAAGAACTCATGAAGACGCATATTTTTTTCATGTAGCATTTTTTTAATGCATTTCTAGTTTTTGTAATAAACAAGAAAAACGTCATTTCTCGAAATCGTTAAATTCGATGTTTTATAAAACTTAAATCGCGAAATCTCGGAAAAT
>JAPYZL010168862.1:0-14494 GCA_030522825.1 Platygaster orseoliae
GTTGGGCACGAGCGAAGCGAGTGCGCAAGTGCACTCGTTGGAATCATCCTTTTTGTCTCGTGTAGCATACAATATTTTTTTCCATGCATGTGTAGAAGTATCCACTTCATTTTTATGGAATGCAGGAACGAAATCTCCTTTATGGGGTATTCGTGAATTAGCGGGAGAAATCATTCTTCTCCAGGGAAATATTCATTTCTCCCGGATATCCGGGGGAAATGAATATTTCCCTAAGGAAGAATGATTTCTCCCGCTTATTTCCGAGTACCCCAGAAAGGGGATTTTGTTCCCGCGTTTCATACAAATAAAGTTGCTATTTCTACGCATGCATGGGAAAAAAAACTTTTTCATTTGTCATGAAAATGTTTTACATTCTATTTTTATGTCTAGATTTGTCCACAAATGAAAGCGACAAAAATTATCACGTTCATATTTATTATTTAGATCTCTTATAAAGAATTTCAATACAACGAATTTGATTTACGGACAACCAAATCTTCAAGATACAATTGAAAATATCGAGTTGCGATTGGAACCAAAAACCAAGTTTTGGTCAAATATTGGAGCTGTGACAGAACTTTCTCGGACCATTGACGAATTTTGTTCACCAGTGACTGGAAATTCTACTCTTGTTGACATTGGTTGTGGCATTGGAATAATAGGTCTACTTCTTGCAAATGTGAGTATTTCTAATTTAATGGTTGGAAAAAAAAACTATTATAATATTTATACATTTTACGAATTGATAATTGAATTGAAATGTTTTCTCTGCTTGAAGATAATTAAAAATTCGAAATCAATTATGTTTTTATCTTTCAGAAATTCAAATCAGTTATTGGGGTTGACGAAAAGGATGAAATAAAAGAAGCCAAAGTCATACAATCAATAAACAGAGTGAAAAATGTCTCGTTCGTTGATAGCTCAGAGAAAAACATCAATGAACTTTTGGAGCAATTGAAAAAGCATGAAACAGTGAATGTGATTATTAATCACAGTGTCACGTGTGGCCGTTGTAAGTTGAACTATTGCATATTATTGTTTAGGAAAAAGTAATTTATAACTAGAATGCATAATTAAGAAACTGGTAGAATGAGAAAGAGTGTTAAGGCAAAGAAGAAATTTTCTATAAATTCATCAAAAAGGCTGAAAAATTATTTATAACTGTCAATTATATTTCAACGATGATTCAGAAACATTTTTTTTGACGTAGAACTACGTCGTAATTTCGTAAGGCCCAAAATATTTTGGGCCCTATGGACTGGACCCTAATAATGAGTCCCAATTTCCAGGTTACCAATTCATCAAGTCCAAATCCACAAGGCCCAAAATATTTTTAAGCTTTCTGTATTGGGCCTTCTGGATTGGGCCCAAATAATGAGCTTCAACTTTAAGGTTCCTAATTAATCAGGCCCAAATTATTTTTGGGCATTCTTGATTGGACCCAAATAGTGAATCCCAAAATTCCGACTCCCATTTTATCAGTCCCAAATTCACAAGGTCCAAATTATTTTTGGGCCTTCTTCATTGGACCCAAATACTAAATCCCAAATTTCAGGCTCCCATTTCATCAGTCCCAAATTCACAAGGCCCAAATTATTTTTAGACCTTCTGGATTGGGCCCGAATTTCGGGTTCCTAATTAATCAGTCCCAAATTATTTTGGGGCCTTCTGGATTGGGCCCTAACGGTGAGCCCCAAATTTCAGGTTCCCAATTCATCAGGCCCAAATTATTGTTGGGCCTTCTGGATTGGGCCCAAATAGAGAATCCCACATTTCAGGTTCCCAATATATCAAGCCCAAATTATTTTTGGACCTTCTGAATTGGGCCCCAACACTGAGTCTCAAATTTTAAATTCCCAATTTATCAGGCCTAAAAATAATTTGGGTCATAGATTACAAGGCCCGATTTAAGTTAATTGAATTTAATTAAATTTAATTGGTGTAGGTATTTTTTGAGATAAAACTTGTCATTTGTTGAAGTAGTTCTACGTAATGGCACAGACTTTTTATTTGAATTCTTTGAAAAAACCTTTGTAACGCCTCTTAGTTTTCTAGCGACAATTTCTAAAAGCTTTAAATTATTGCATGAGGTTCATTTTTTTTACGAAGTCAATTTCATACATTGTTTATAGTTTCGAAAATTACTTAATTGCATTCTGTCTCAATAAAATAAAAAAAAATTTCTTTAGTGAATACCCTCTGAAATTCTAATTATGAAAATTAAAAAGTTCATAATATATTATACCCTTAACCATTCATGAAAAAAAAAATCTCAAGTTTGGAAAATATGTGTTTGTATTATGTTTCAGCGATCGATCTAATCAAGAATATTCGTAAAGTGCGCGCTGTGAAGCGTCTCATTTTCATTGCTTCATTCAGCAAAAGTTGCCATAAGGTACTTACAGAACTTATGCGCCCTCCCAGTGAGAAAATTGGTAACCCATTCTTCCCTATTCGCGCTCGCCTTGTTGACATGACGCCGGATTCTGAGCACATTGAGATAGTGCTGATGATGCAACGCAAAACCATAAGAAGAGTGCAACCAAAGTTACCATTGAAGGATTTGAGTGAAATTTTGAAAAAAAACATTCCCAGCGCTGCAAAAGTTCCTGGAAACAAACCGGAAATACTTTCAAAATGCGTGGAAAAACTGTTAAATGAAAAAGAGGCAACATCCAAGTGAGATTTTAGTAACTTCAAACTGCTTTTATTCTGTGAAACTATTAATAAATTATTTTTTCAGTGATTCCGTGAAAAGTGTTGAAGCAAAAGACAAGAAAATTCCTGATACTGAAATTTTGAAGGAAATAATAGAGATGGTCAGTTTGGAGCTCGAATTTAATAAAAAGCGGCTTTTTGAACTGTCGAAAAAATCAGAAAATGGAAGTCCTTCACCAGCGACTTCTTTGAGCAATGTCTGTGTGGATAAAAACGTTTTATCGCACCAGCAGGATGATGTTGCTTCAGTTCCTTATCAACAAACGTTGAAAAAAACAGTGCTTGGACACGAATCAAGAAAAGAACCTGAGCTGAAATTGAAAATACCGAAAAAAAAGAGTTTTTCGGAGGAAGACAATCGAGAGCCGGATAGTTCGTCGTCAAAGTTGATGAAGGATATTACCAAGCAGGAATTGGATGAAGAATGCAACTCTGTCATCGACAGCTCTACAAAAAGATATTCAAAAGAGGATTTCGAATCAAGACTTTCGCCTGTTCGGTCGAATTCCAGCCTCTCGCACAAAAAAATGGATACTTACTCGAAGAGCTCTTCCTCCAATTCCAAGTACCTTGAGCATGAAGAAATTCCGTTTAAACAAAGGTGCGTGAGATGATTGTCTATTTGAATTATAGAATGTCAGCTTTTAAATTTTTTATTTGCTGATGTGTATATCAGGGCTTGGAATTATGAAAAAGTTTAAGTAGTTTGGTATTGTGATTTAATTGTTTAATTTTTACATGAAATTTTTAGAATATTTAAAATCCAAACGTTCCTTCTGATCAAGTTTTATTTTTATCTCAGTCAAACCTATTTTATCAAAATTGGAATATGTTACATGCTATATTTTGCAGCACAATAAATATCAAAGACAGCAAAAGACGTAGTTCTACATTGAAGAAGTTCAACTTCTTAGCATCACTGTCTCACCACATGTTTCATTTTCCACAGACGCTACTCGCCACCTAGAAGATACCCAGAATCCAGAAGACCTTACAAAAGACGCTCACCTCCCAGGCGATACTCACCTTCCAGAAGGTATTCGCCTTCTAGAAAGTACTCACCTTCCAGGAGACACTCGCCGTTCAGGAGATACTCAACTCCCAGAAAATATTCACCTTCTGGAAGGAACTCTCTCTCAAAAGCACCGTCGTCTTTGAAACGACACTCGACTTCGACTTCTCCTACCAGCTTGAGGAAAAGGATGAATTCAACGAGGGCCCCTCAAAGATACCCTCAGAAGTACTTGAGGTCACCATCTCCAATTAGGCAGCGTTCACCTGCCTTCAACAAAGTCTCTTCACCACTTAAACAGTCTACATCTCTGCGCATTGAATTCGATCCAAGGCAAGCGAGGAATCCTTCTCCACCTTCTGTCTTGGTTCGCGACGATTTGTGGGAAGAAAACTGGGACGGAGACCATGAAGAAGCCGTCGTCGAGAACAACGAAATTAAGCATGGAACTTTGTTACCTCTACCGGCGTCACCGGTTCACATTCCGAACTCGGAGGAGCCGGAGAAAAAAAAGAGAAAGAAGTCAGTGCAGAAAGCAAGTATTGAGTGGTACAAGCCGCGCTTGATTGATTTGGGAAGTTTGGTGAAGATGGAGGAAATTGATGGTAAATGTCAAGGAGTTGAATCTCATTTGAAGCCTTTGACAACGAGGGATCCAAGACTCAGGAACAGGCCTACGCCGATTAAAAAAACGCCTGGGACGCGGGATATGAGTCATGAAGCTGGTGTGAGAACTGGTGATGGTACAGTAGTGATTTTGATTCTTATATACATTTTTATAAGCTGAACCTTATGGAGTTCTTGTAAGAAGAACTTTTTGTATGTAGTTATCTTAAAAAACCTTACAAGAAAAGTTTTTCTCATAAAAATTGTTCTTCTGAACGAAGTTGAAAAAAAAATTTGTTTTAAAAGAAATTTTATCAATCTCAACATTTTCTTCCTGTATTTATCAGGTTATTTGCATTTCTTAATTTTAGTTGATGACTATATTTTCAGAGTTCTCTTTATCATTCGTTTTTAAGGTTTATTTTCTTCAAATATGATAAATAATATTTAAAGGATCTAATAATAGGGGATACCGGGGTATTATGAGCCACTTTTTTATATGCTCCAGGGAATGCCATAAAATCAAATTTTCCTTCAAATTTCAACGCAGGATGTTGTACTTTGACAAATTACCTTTCATTTAGTCACAATTGTTCAATCGAATATCTTCGAATTGGATGATTCTCAGACGATTGCAAAAAATTTGCATTTTCTCAAGTTTTGAAAATCTCGGGAAATAGTAAGCCACTTAAATAATTGAAAAACAATTACAATTTTCGTCGCGAAATGTTTGTTTATGTCTCTTAATGGCAATATTATTGCGCAATGATGAAAATCTATCTGAAATGCAATGCCTGTAAGTCCAATAACTTGCGGTCATTCCGGCGCATTTAAAGTGGATTGCGTGATCGCAGACATTGCAATGAATGGTGTTTTGGCGGCTCATCTTTTTTAGCATATTTTTCATGCGAATTATGCAGAAATTAACGTCCTCTTTCACGTCAGTACTAATTGGAGACGGTTGTTTTTTCCGCAGTGTCTTGGATGTACCATGAACGTTCGGCTTCTTTGCTTCTGGTGTATCGCCTCTTTTTGCTTCTCTCTCGTGCTTTTTCTGGGCCTTTTCACGAAGCTCACTAATAACTTCTGATGATGTCAAAACAGCAGATATCATTGATTTACAGCCAAGATTCGATTGCTCAACTGGCATTCAAGCTTTCAATGGTAGGGCAGTCTGCAAAGCGTCGAGTAGATCCTTGTTCGAAATGACAGAGGCCTTTCAAGATTATTTAGATTATTGATAGTATCGATAGATTCTTAATTTTAGTCGATATTTCCCATACCTACATGAAGAAACATGAAACTATTAAGGTTAAATCGTTAAACGTCAAAAAACGAGTGGCCCACATTTCCCTGATGAAATTGGCTCACGATTCCCCGAACCCCCATTTTTACGAAATGGCCACAAATAAATGATGCAGTGCCAACTTAATGCGAAATTTCTTTTTTATTTCGAAAGCTTGAAGTCACACGAATATTATAAACATTTACCTGCGTGGGTTCACAAAAATTTTTCACAATATCACAATATCTATACATCACACGAAGTAAAAATGACACTTCGAGGGCAGCAAATTTTTATTTATTGTCAGAAAAAAATAATGATGCGGGTGCGAACGTTCAGTGATCGTTGAAATATTAGCTTATCATGAGACAGGTCGATAACAGTTGTTGGGAGCTGTAATAATTCACTAGGGAAAAAAATATGGCGCTGGCTCACAATTCCCCGTGGCTCATAATACCCTGGTTTCCTCTACTTAAGGAAAAATCATTTTTTTCCGAATTTTTCCGAAAATTGACCATTTCGGGTCAATTTTTTACGTCGAAAATTGCCATGATGAATGGTGGTTTCACAAAAGCACTTTCGCAGAATTTTCTCGAAAGATACTCACTATTACAGTTAAATTCCATAGAAAGTTCCTATTACACAAAATTTTCTTGTAACCCGATGATGTGGGAACTGATCCGAAACGAAAACTCATGCGAAAACAATTGTTGTGACAAACTCAAGTGAGTGAGTGTTAGAATCCAACATGGCGGACTTCCCGCCATTACTTGAAAACATCCCATTTTTCAACGCAAAAAATTGAGCATAAATGACCGATTTTCGTAAAAAAATTCGAGAAAAAATAGGAGACAAGTCAATTTTCCGTTTTTCGCAGATTCCAATTCATGGCTCAATTACCCTGGAATGACAATGGTGGAAAATGTCAATCCTCAATGGCAAACTCCGGTCCCCCCGGTCCAAACAACCAGCTATCCTCAATGGACACCATCGAGCAACAGCCAAACAAATATTTTGCCAAACAATGCACAAGGAAACGTTGCGCCCACTGCTACTCCATATATGTGCCAATATCCATGGCCAGTGTACCAAGGTACTTACGGGGAGCAAAACACGGCCCAATGGTCAGGTTACAGCAATACCGCCCCTACGTACTTGTCCTCGCAACAGCCATATGAATACAAACAGAACTAACCAAAACTTGGTAGTTCGAAATCAAACATTTTTCTAAAAACCTACTTTATTTTGATACATCACAAGTCGACTTTTTGTTTTTTGTTTTTCTTGAGTTGATCCATTTTTTTGTGATTCAAAGATAATGTAAATAGATCTGAAAAACAGTAAGTATTTTGTTAATACACGTTATTATTGCACGGTTACTGAATCTATTTAGTAAATCATGTTACAGTTGATTACTACTAGTTCCTGTAAAGTAGTATTCTGTGTAATAGGATGTTTTAAATGTACCTGGTGTAACATGAAAATTCGCGTTAATTTGTACGTATACAATAATAACGTGTGAGATGAAGCTGTGCCTTTGAATCTATTGACGAATTTTTTCGATTTTTCGCGTACTGACTGCAGAAGTGAAATTTTGTACAGTCAATTAGAGAAGATCGTGGTTTTTTCCTATTGGATTTTTGTAACCAGGTTTTGAGCTGTGCAAGAGAAAATAATCTCAATTTTCAACTAAGATTAAGAAGTGATTGCGTTTTCTATTTTTGTAGTATGATCGAGTCATTTTCTACGTAATTATTGAGTGGTTCCCTAGGAAAAAAAAATACTATATATGGTATATGCAGAACATATAGTTCTGTATTTACCATAAATAAAACTTTTTTTACTAGGATTGATGATTTTTAAGAACCGAAATAGCCTTTGCGCGAAAATTTTTGATGTACTCGTGATTTTTGTTAATAAAGTCGATCTGAATGAGAATTTATTTATCGATTCTTCACCTTTACCGAACTGAGTATTTGAAGTAAAATAAAAAAGTTGGAGGGATTTGTAGTGGGGAAGTTGACACATTCGCACTCATGAAGACCAATGTTATAAGAGATCGTCGGCGCTGGTGATTGTCAGTCGAATCTGAAAGTGTCTTGCTTGATAAACATCAGCATTAAGGATTTTCGATCGAGTTTTTTGCGATACACACAAGGTAAGTACTGTAACTACAGTTTTCTCAAAGTTACAAACTGTTTTATGTGATTATCTTGTATGCTGGATTTATTATTCATATTTTTTTATAAACTATTAATTTTTTGGTATTTATAAATAAGGCGTAATAATCAAAAATTCTTAGGGTGTTTTTATAATTTTCGAAAATTTCTAACAATATTTGTCTTGGAACTGATTTTTATAGTTTGAATATTTTGAGAGTAATTTTTTATGATATTGAATTTATAGAAAAATCAGTTTATTATTAATTTAGCATATTTTTATAAGTTGAAGAATTTTCTTGAGGAAAGATTGAATTTTTCAAGCATGAAAAACTGACCTTAGAATAACGTGACTCATGACGAAGTATGACATTATCAATATTTGTAACGGCTTGCATATCCTTAGATTTTCACGTATTATTATCCGCGTGCATCATTGCTCATAAGCCATTACTCTGTTTGCTATTATCGCCAAACTATCATCAATATTTTTTTGTATCGTGAGTATTAGCGAGCGTAGAAATGCAAATTCACGTCTTATGCAATTTTATTAATGAACTTCACCATTGAACATGAAAAAATAACCAGTTTCAATGAATTTTCTAATTGTGCATTACGCAAATGATTCTAAGATGAATAGATCGATGCACTGTTTTTTTATTAATTAAATTTTAAAAATTTTACATGATCTCCGATGAATGAGACATTCCCTGATGTTTTCAAAAATTCAGGAATTTTACACAGTATCTGTAGTTTCATTCAATATTTTTGCAATGATTTGTGATATGAGTTTTTCAAGTTTTTGAAATTTCGAGATTTTCTTATGAATTTTCAGATAATGATCGATGATCTCCGTACCATGAAATGTTGTTCAATTTTTAAATTTTCAGTACGATTAACATTTATTATGGTTTGATGGAATAATCCGATTCAAATTCGTCGAATTTTTTGAACTCTTCAGATATACGTACAATCTTTAGAACTTCCGATGTTTTTATTTTTTCTAAATTATTTGATGCCTTCTGGATTTCAACTGAAATTATATTCAATGTCCATAATCTTCATATGACAAAAAATTTTTTGATTTTCAAAAATTATGAAAAATACTATACTAGTGTCTGTGTTTTACAGAATTTCAAAAAATTTCCTCAATCCGTAACATTTATCGTCATTATCCGAAATCCTACAAATTCTTTAAATTTCTTTAAATTTCATAGTATTGAAAATTTCCAAAATAATCTACGATCTCTGTATGATGTATGGAATATTTTTCAATTTTCTCAAAATTTCATGAAAACTTTACAGTTTCTGTCATTCTACGGAATATTCAAAATTTTGTGTAATTTACAAATTTTATCAACATTTCTGATATCATGAGAATTTTTCAAATTTTCTAGATCATTGAAAATTCTTGATATTTTAAATTTTGTGTATTGGAATTCCGAAATCATCGGTGCGATTAGTATAAGTATTTTTATTTTTTTTAATTTTAATGAATTTACAGCATCCGTAATTTAACGGAATTTCCCTCACTACGAAATTCATCATCAATTTCTGAAATCCTTATTGCTTCAACATTTTTCATGATTCACAAAATTTGTTGATTCCAAATAAAGTCTTAAAAAATGTCGGCGAATTCTGTACGATGAAATTTGAATTGATTATTAAAAATCGTGAAAACACTACATTTTTCATCGTGCGGATTTTTTTTGAAATTTTGCAAGTTTTTTCAACTTTCTATATAACTATTGACGATTTATGAAATTTTCGATTATTCTCACATTGTAAAAAAATTCAAACTTTTGGAATAATTCACTTTTTTACAAATATATAACATTATCCATGTTCACAAATAAACATTATTTTTTCAACAATATATTAATAAGCAATAATCAAGATTTATTACCGTGTAATTATCATAATTACAATTAATAAACATTATTTTTATTTATAAATTTACAACAATAAGATTTTTCATGGACATAAATTTAAATAAAAATCGAAAACATACTTCAAAGTGATTGAAAGTTGAGTTTTTTACAAATATTTTTTTAATTCAAGTTGAGTATAAGTGAACACCTCAAAAATAATGGAAACAAATAAAGGGTTTCATAAAAAATTTTTGGTAAAACCGTTTTCGAACAATTCATTTGAAGATGAACTCATTTCGCACGGAATAGACATGAAAAAGTCAACAGCATTCAAAAAATCTCGAAATTTTCATATTTCTTAAAACTCCCCTAGTTTCTGTGATTTTTATAAAAAAACATCAAATCTTCATAAAAAAAACTCAGTTTTTATAAATCTACTTTATATAAACTTTGTAAAAAATTTCGATTAAAAAAAAACAGTTAAAAACAAATTTTTTTTTAAATAAAAGTTTATAAGGTTTCGTACTTTTATAAAAACAGTGTTATAAAACTGACATATTTTTAAAAGGTTTTTTATAAAATCCGTTAATAAAAAACAGAGTTTTTTCATAAACTTTTTATAAAGAATTTTATAAAAATTACAGTTACTAGGGTGACAACCTTTTTTCTCGAAAACTGTAAAAAACTTTAAAAATATTGAAATAACAAATCAAACCCTAACCATGTTCTAAATTCGATGAAAAATAAATCTTGTCATATGAAAACTACTGTGTAAAAACTTGTCAAAACCTCGATTCACAAAAATGAATGACAAATAATAACTTTAAGATTTTAGGGTCGGCGCCTTCTGCATCTGACTCAATATATTCCAGTTGCAAGAATGACGAATCGCGATTGATACTGTTTCACTGAAAATGAATGACGCGATTTGTGCATCGAAGAATGCGTAGGGCGAACGCGAGAATTACGCGACACGTAATAACAGCTCAAGAAGGAGCCCGTCCCCATTCCCAATACTTTTCTCGCTCATTTCGCACTCCAGAATTCCCCGTATACATATCATCTCGAGATTAAAAGCACCAAGGACATACCCAATCGCAAATCACTACATTGTTTAAATAAATTTGTCGACGCTCTGCAAACAAAGTAGATGAAACCTGTATTGAAAAAACTGCGTGTCGTATAAATCCCGAGCCCCATTCAATGAAACATTTTATGACTGAATAAAATTATTGCTCTCAACGCTGACGAATGCGCCGTGACAAAACAGTATTAACATAAACATACATTTCAGGCTTATCCGAAGGTCTGAATTATTGTTCATGCAATTGTTCCTGAAAAATGCACTTTCGTTTTTCCTCAAGTGCTTTTCAATTCGATTCAACCGCTGTAATTTTTGTATTTCGAGATCTCTTTTTTTAAAGTGTTTTTTTTTAACATTTGTATGGTACTAAAAATTCAGTAAGAATAGTGATAATTCTCTCATTATTTAGATGTCGTGCGAAGAACCACTCGTCGTTGAAAAATTGCACATGTACGAAAAAGAAAATGCGGAATCTCATCGTACGAATAACTTTGAATTCATTCATTTGGATGACCCGACTCCTGTTCTCCGGAGAGGCCAAATTTTCAACGTCGCTCTGAGATTCAACAGGGAGTACGTTGATGAGAGCGATTTGGTCGTTCTGCTTTTTAGTTTTGGGCCGAACCCAAGTGCCTTACGTGGCACCATTGGCATAAATACTGTCACGAGCGATGACAAGGAACTGACTGATTTGGAAGCCTGGGGAGTTCGAATGATAGGAGCCAATGGAACCGATCTTTCGGTTGAAGTGAGGAGTCCAATTGACGCTCCTGTTGGAGCCTGGCAACTTATTGTTGAAACCACAAATGTTGATTATCTCGGGCCACCAACTGTTTACAACTACGAGAAGGGTATTTGGTTGCTTTTCAATCCTTGGATTGAAGGTACTTTTTTTGTATCAACCCACTCAGTAAAAATTATAAAAGTGATTCTTATTTTAAGATGAAACAAAATCAAGGTACGACTTGCAATTCAAATATTATATTGAATTTAGTTTATTTTCATGATTAATTTCAAGCTGGCAACTGTTTATGAAGATTTATCGTAATTTTAGGAAATCATTCTTGTTTCAAAAAACTTGCCTACTTGAAAATAATTTCGAACATAGTCTTAATTTAAGATACGTACTATTAGAATTTCGAGTCGTGCCTTGATTTTGTTGCATCTAAAAATAAGATCAAATTTTTAGAGGGCACTATAAGAATTGGATCTTATTTTAAGATGCAACAAAGTTAAGACACGACTTGAAATTTACATATTACTTTCAATTAAGTTTTTTTTTACAATTACTTTCAAGTAGTCAAGTCTTTAATGTAGAAGATGTATCATAACATTTTTTAATTTTCGTCATTGTTTCATGCAAATGATTTTCTGTTAAATTTTACATGTAATGATCCAAAAACGTTGAAACTAAAAAGTTCTGTAACAATGAGTCTCACGAAATGTTTCTATTGAAATGTTCCTGGAATGTTCCGGACTGCTTGACTTGAAAAGCGTCACATATTGATTATTATAGAGATCATTACAAATTTCGCCAAACTGCAACGTTGCAGAAATGATACAGAAAAACAGAAACTTTCTAAAAACGTTTCAATGCAATAATAGCGGTAAAAGTGTACGAAAATAATCAACAAGTCTTTCTCAAACATTACTCAAAATTTTCTTATGTTTCAAAAACATTTCTATTATGTTACACAACAATAGTAGAAAGATTTCAAAAATGTAACAATGATATATGAGCTAGCTTTTTTTACATTACTGAAAAATGTAATATTTATATTTACAATTTATGTTTTATTTTTATATTATTATTTATATCATGTTTTTTATGTATGTAAAATCTATAATATTTAATATACAAGTCATTGTTCAATTTTTTAGACGATCTCGTTTATATGAAAGCAGAAACGCATCTCGACGAATACGTATTAAACGACATTGGTAAAATTTGGATTGGTAATTTAGGCAGCGAACGCGGCAGAGAATGGATTTTCGGGCAGTTCGATGCTTGTGTATTGCCAGCTTGCGAAATGCTCCTTAAACGATCTGGAATTAACTCCATTTCCCGAGGAGATCCAATCAAAGTTTCTCGAGCTATTTCCCGAATCGTAAGAAAACTCTTATTACTATATCAAGTACCCAGTTGGCATTTAATATTGCCTCAAGTTTGCAGACATATTGCAAATATTACATTTTGCAGTAATGTTGCAGGAATCTTGCATAAAGATTGCAAAAACGTTGCTGCAATATGAAAATGTCCCACATAATTGCATTTGCAATGTTGCATACATGTTTCAGCAATATTCCAGTAATGTTGTGGCAATGTTTTAGTAAGATTTAGTAACATTTCAATCTTGCTGCAATATTAATGAAACATTACAAGCGCAACATTTCAAAGAAAAGATCTCATTAACATTGCAGTAACATTCAATACACATAGTAATCTGGAAGTTTTATTTTTATACGTTGTATGATTCGATTAACATTTATGGGGAAAATTTTGGGAAATGCAGACTAATTACAACGACGAAGGAGGAGTAGTTGTAGGTCGCTGGGATGGAGAATACGCGGATGGAACAACCCCCTCAGCGTGGACCGGAAGTGCTCCTATCTTGGAACAGTTTTTAGAAACCGGAAAAGAAGTGAAATACGGCCAATGCTGGGTTTTTGCCGGGGTTGTGACAACCGTTTGTCGAGCTCTAGGAATTCCTTCTCGGTAAGATTTGCAATGTATTTCGGTAAAGTAATTTTACTTTCCTTGATCATAAATTTGGGAAACTGAATTTTATGTTATTTTTGGTTAAAAAACGTATGAGTTTTGAACCGAAAAATGTTATCTTTTATTTCCATGGTAAGCATAGAAGTTTTGAATATTTATTGAGCTCTGGAGTTTTTTTTAATTTCGAAGAAGAAACTTGGTCTACGTAAAATAACACGAAATGTTGTATATTTAACTTACGAGGTAAAAAAATGAAGGAAAAAAATTGATACTATGTCGAGACTTTGAGGTTTAAAAAAACATTTTCCGAAAATGCAACTTCAAATCTTTTTCTGTTAGGACGAAACTTTATTTACAAAATAAAAAAATCATCACAATCTATTAATTTTCCAGTCGAGTTATTGAATCATACGGAAAATTTCATGTGGCATAAAAAAATTCTTCAGAAAACTGAAAAATAATAAACTATTTTCCTCAATTAAGTGCCCGGAAAGCAAAACAGCGGAAGCGCTCGATCTAGTAAGTAAGAGAGGGGGCGTAACGCGAAGATCCGATCAAAAGGAAGACGAAAACGAAATATTTCAATAAACTTTTTTTATTAAACTCGCCATAACTTTGGAACTAGACATTGGAATAAAATGAAATGTGGAAATATAATTTTTCTTACTTTAGCGATGCTCCTGAAGTGAAAAAAAATCCATTGGCTTTATTTATTTATATATAATATTACAACTCGGCGTGGCCATTGATTTATCCATACAGTAGCTATAATAATAATGCAATCAACACGGAATTTTTATGGAAACTTCTTTGCTCTATATTAAAGAAAGCTTATGAATAAAAGTTTTGAAAATCTCAAGGTTTTGGGTTAATATTTAATATCATTGTTTATTGTTATTTCAACAATAAATAAATAATGTCAATGAGTTTTTTTGCACTTTAAGAGCATCGCTAAAGTAAGAAGAATCATGTGTCCAAATTTCATTTAATTCTAATTCCTAGTTCCAGAGTTATGGCGAGTTGGATAAAAAAGTTTATTG
>JAPYZL010168866.1:0-18197 GCA_030522825.1 Platygaster orseoliae
TTTTTTTCTTTTCTTACCTCGTATCAGTGATTTATTAACATTTCCCTAGGGAAGAATGATTTGTCCCGCTCATTCGTGAGTACCCCAAAAAGTGGATTTTGTTCCTACATTCTATGCAAAAAAAAGTGGCCTTTTTTGTGGATGCATGGGAACAACATAATTTTTGAAACTTGTAGATTTTCACTAGAATCTCTTAACTTATCAAACGTCTACGAAAAAACATTTTTCAAAAATTCCCGGACACAATTTCTGTGGCTTTACGTAATTTTGAACATTTTTAACATTTTACAGAATTCATCAAAATTCTTTGAAATTCTACAATTGTTTCGGAATTTATAGAACTATTTACGATCTTCAAAATAAATCCAATTTTAGATTAGAATTAAAATTTTCTAAAAACTTATTTTATCCGTAGAATGGAATATTGTTTAATTTCGAAATTTTTTTAAACAAAAATATGAATGAAAAATAATAAAAATAGGTGAAAGTATCACTAACTCAAAAGCAACAGCAATAATTCTGGCTTCAGAATAATTATAAATGTTTATTTATAATATAAATTAATATTCGGAAATTTTATAAGCTCCTGCAATACTTAAAAACTTTTTTCTTTTAGAATTTTATGACTTTTGATATTTGACAATCTGGTTTCGGTAATAAGATTTTACAATTTTACGAATTTCAGAGTTCTAAAGTTACATAAATTTTGTAGTCCAGTATCGAACATTTTTCATATGCATATTCAATATATTACTCGATTTTTGTGAATTTGAAGTTACTGAGATTAGAACTTTGTTTTTATTAAATACTTTTAATATTTTTTCATATTTCCTCGTAATTTATACAAAATTCATAGGGTTTTCTGATATTATAAATTTCTATTAAACTTTTTGAAAATAGATGCTCCTAATAATCAAAGTGTTGTAAATATTGTAAAAATTTTATAGATTTTTGAAAAAGTAATATCGAGATAGATTTTTTAGAAAAACCACTACTAAACTTTTTTCTTACACTGGTAGAAATAGTAAATTTCACAATTAATGAAAACAATTTTTTACGAGTGTTGGGGAATATAAATTAAAAAATACTTCCGAAATCGAGAATTATAAAAATTTCAGGATTTCAAAAAGAAAATCATTTGCAAAAATTCAGGTTGTTATGTTTACATTTACGGGACTCAAATTAAATTAATTAATTATACAAAATTTTCAAAACTGATAAATTCAAATCTTAAGAACTATGAGTAAACATTTTTTTATAATCTAAAATTATAAAATTAATGAAACACCTCGCACCTCCCCCGCAAAAAAAAATTAACGAAATTCAAATTTGAACTTCTATAAAGTGATCAATTTTCAATTTCAATTCCATCATCACTCTTAAAAGAATAGTATTAACTTTCAGCATTTTATTATATTTCCTCTCTGTAATTCTGAATCAGTCAAATTTTAACTAATTGAATCTGTCAGTGACTATTTGACTGAAAGATCTGTTGTTCTCGCCATATTGACAGATTCGTAAGTAAAAAAGTCACTAATTGAATCTGTTGCAAATCAATCGAAATTCCACAGCCCTATAAACAAACGTTACGAGAAGAAGACTGACAGCATTCGTAGAAATATTATATTTCTTTGATATAACAGACTAAATTATTGTGTAACAAATAATTATGCCATTTATTCCGAAATGTATGAATATACGCTTCTAAAATTTAGTAGGAATGGACAGACTAAAAATGAAACAATAAACGAAAAAAATTATTTAGGGTTTTACTATTTATAATAAATATATATTATTAAGTTATATATATATATTTCAGTGATATTATTTAAAATAGTATTTAGGAAGGCGATACTTCAATCTCGGAGCATCCCTTTACAATCTAGGGTGTAACGCGATGTTGATAACACTTAGGATTTTTAACTGTAAAAAAAGGTACTTACACAGGACTGAATGATTTTTTCTTTATGTTTTCTTTGAGCTCATGATCGAGACATTAGTATAAAAAGCGATACTTCAATTTCAGAGCTTTTCTTAACGGTCTACGGTTGTAACTCGATCTCGATTAACACCTCGGATTTTATACTAAAAAAAAAAGGTATTTGCACAAGACCAAATGATTTTTTCTTTATGTTTTCTTCGAGCGCGTTATCAAAAGAGTAATGTCGAAGGCGATACTTCAATCTCGGAGCTTTCCTTTACAATCTAGGGTGTCACTCGATCTCGATTAACACCTTCGATTTTCAACTCTAAAAAGAAGGTATCTGCAAAGGACCAGATAATTTTGTCTTAACGTTTTTTTTTTACGCGTAATCAACAAATTATTTTGGAAGGCGATACTTTAATCTCGGCAATTTTCTTCATGGTCCAGGGTGTAACTCGATGTTGACTAATTCTCTGAATTGTTAACTGTAAAAAAAAGGTATTTGCACAAGACCAGATGATTTTTTCTTTATGTTTTTTTCAAGCGCGTAATTGAAACAGTATTTTCGAAGGCGATACATCAATCTCAGAGGTGTCCTTTAAAATCTAGGGTGTAACTCGATCTCGATTCACACCCCGGATTTTCAACTCTAAAAAAAAGATATCTGCACAAGACAAGATAATTTTTTCTTGATGTTTTTTTTTAAGCGTAATCGACACATTATTATGGAAGGAGATACTTTATTCTCGGGACTTTTCTTGGCGGTCTGGGGTGTAACTTGATGTCGATTAAAACCACGGATTTTGAAATGTAAAGCAAAGGTATTTGCACAGAACCGGATGATTTGTTCTTAATCTTTTCTTTGAGCACGTAATAGAGACAGTATTTTGGAAGGCGATACTTCAATCTCGAAACTTTCCTTCAAAATCTAGGATGTAACTCGATGCCGATTAACACTCTGTATTTTTAACTGTAAATAAAAGATTTTTGCACAGGACTGGATGATTTTTTCTCAATGTATTCTTTGAGCGCGTAATTGACACATTAGTATAAAAAGTGATACTTTAATCTAAGGGCTTACTTCACGGTCTAGGGCGAAACTCGATCTCGATTAACACCCCGGATTATTAACTGAAAGAAAAAGGTATAAGCACACGACCGAATGATTTTTTCTTTATGTTTTTTTTTTGAGCGCATAATTGTGAGATTAGTATAGAAGGCGATATTATAATCTCAGGGATTTTTTTCACGGTCTAGGGTGTAACTAAATCTCGATTAACACCAAGGATTCACAACTGTTAAAAACGGTATTTCCACAAGACCGAATGATTTTTTTATCATTTTTTTCTAACGCGTAATCAAAACAGTATTTTGGAAGGTGATACTTCAATCTCGGAGATTTCCTTCACAATGTAAGGTGTAACTCGATGTTGATTAACACCCTGGATTTTTAACTGTAAAAAAAGGTATTTGGACTGGGGGGGGGGGGGATGATTCTTTCTTAATGTATTCTTTGAGCGCGTAATCGATACATTATAATGAAAGGCGGTACTTTAATCTCGGGGATTTTCTTTACAGTCTAAGGTGTAACTCGATGTCGATTAACACCCCGGATATTCAACTCTTAAAAGAAGGTATTTGCACAAACCCGGATGATTTTTTCTTGAAGTGTTCTTCGAGCGCGTAATCAACAAATAATTATGGAAGGCAATACTTCAATCTCAGAGCTTTTCTTTACAGTCCAGGGTGTATCTCAATGTCGATTAACACTCCGGATTATAACCTCTAAAAAACAGGTACTTTCACGGTACCGAATGATTTTTTTTTCTTGTTATCTTTGAGCGCGTGATCGAGACATTAGCATAGAAAGCGATATATTAATCTCCGAGGTTTTTTTAACGGTCTACGGTTGTAACTCGATCTCGATTAACACCCCGGATTTTATACTGAACAAAAAGTTATTTGCACAAGACCGGATCAATTTTTCTTCACGTTTTCTTCGAGCGCGTTATCGAAAGAGTATTTTCAAATGCGATACTTCAATCTCGGAGCTTTTCTCTATAATCTAGGGTGTCACTCGATCGCGATTAACACTCTGAATTGTTAACTGTAAAAAAAAGGTATTTTCACAAGACTGGATGATTTTTTCTTCATGTTTTCGTCGAGCGCGTTATCGGAACAGTATTTTGGAAGGCGATACTTCAATCTCGGAGCTTACCTTTACAATCTAGGGTGTAACTGGATGTCGATTAACACCCCGGTTTTTCAACTGTGATAAAAGGTATTTGCACAGGACCGGATGATTTTTTCTTAAGTTATTCTTCGAGCACATAATCGACAAATTGTAATGGAAGGCGGTACTTTGAAGTCAGGGCTTTTCTTAACAGTCTAAAATGTAACTGAATCTCGAATAACACCCCGGATTTGCAACTTTTAAAAACGGTATTTCTACAAGACAGGTTGATTTCTTTTATTGTTTTTTTCGAGCGCGTAATCAAGACAGTATTTTGGAAGGCGATACTTCAACCTCGGAACTTCCTTCGCAATGTAAGATGTAACTGGATGTCGATTAAAACTACGGATTTTCAAATGTAAAGCAAAGGTATTTGCACAGGACCGGATGATTTTTTCTTTATGTTTTCTTTCAGCGCGTAATCCAGACATTAGTATATAAGGGGATACTTTAATCCCTAGGCTTTTATTCACGAACGAGGGTGTAACTCGATGTCGATTAACCCCCTACGGTTTTTCAACTATAAAGAAAAGGTGTTTGCACAGGACTGAATGATTTGTTCTTCATGTCTTCTTCTAGCGCGTAATCGACAAATAATTATGGTAGGCGATACTTATATCTCAGAGCTTTCCTTCCCGGTCTAGGGTGTAACTTGATCTTGAATAACACTGTGGATTTTCAACTCTAAGAAAAAGGTATTTGTACAAGACCGGTCGATGTTGTCTTTAAGTTTTCTTTGAGCGCGTAATCGACACATTATTTTAAAAGGCGATACTTTAATCTCGGTGCTTTTCGCACGGTCTAGGGTGTAACTCGATGTAGATTGACACCCTGGACTATAAATGTTCAAAAAAAGGCATTCGCATAGGACCGGACGGTTTTTTCTTTATGTTGTCCTTGAGCGCGTATTAGCGACAGTAGTTTGGAAGGCGATACTTCAATCTCGGAGCTTTCCTTCACAATCTAGGATATAACTCGATGCCGATTAACACTCTGTATTTTTAACTGTAAATAAAAGATATTTGCACAGGACTGGATGATTTTTTCTCAATGTATTCTTTGAGCGCGTAATTGACACATTAGTATAAAAGGCGATACTTTAATCTCAGGGCTTTTCTTTACGATCTAAGGTGAACCTAGATCGTGATTAACACCCCGGATTATCAACAGAAGAAAAAGGTATTAGCACAAGACCGGATGATTTTTTCTTTATGTTTTCGTCGAGCGCAATAACGAAACAGTATTTTGGAAGGCGATACTTCAATATCGGAGCTTTCCCTTACAATCGAGGGTGTAACTGCATGTCGATTAACACCCCGGTTTTTTAACTATCAAGAAAAGGTATTTGCACGGGACCGGATCATTTTTTCTTAATGTATTCATTGAGCGCGTAATCGACAAATTGTAATGAAAGGCGGTACTTGATTCTCAGGGATTTTCTTTACTGTCAAGGGTGTAACTCGATGTCAATTAACACCCCGGATTTTCAACTGTAAAAAAAAGGTATTTTCACGAGACCAGATAATTTTGCTTTATGTTTTTTTCAACTGCGTAATTGAGACAGTATTTTAAAAGGCGATACTTCAAACTCGAAACTTTCTTTCTTAATCTAAGGTGTAACTCGAAGTCGATGAACACCCCGGATTTTTAACTGTAAAAAAAAGAATTTAAACAAGACCGGATGATTTATTCTTTATGTTTTTCAAGTTCGTAATCGAGACAGTATTTAGGAAGACGATACTATAATCTCGGACCCTTCATCCATAATCTGAGATGTAACTCGATGTCGATTAACACCCCGGATTTTTAACTGTAAAAAAAAGGTATTTGCACAGGACCGGATGATTTTTTCAATATGTTTTCTATGAGAGCGTAATTGTGACAGTATTTTGGAAGGAGATACTTCGATCTCAGAGCTTTCCTTTACAATCTAGGGTGTAAATCGATGTCGATTTATACTACGGATTTTTTACTGTAAAAAAAAAAAATATTTGGAATGGAGCGGATGAATTTTTCTGAAATTATTCTTTGAGCGCGTAATCGACACATTATGTTGAAATGCGATACTTCAATCTCGGAAATTTTCTTCACGGTCTAGAATGTAACTCGATGTTGATTACCATCCCGGATTTTCAACTTTATAAAAAAGGTATTTGCACAAGCCCGAAGATTTTTTCCTGGAGTTTTCTTCGAACGCGTAATCGACGAATAATTATAGTAGGCAATACTTCAATCTCAGAGCTTCTCTTCTCGGTCTAGTGTGTCACTCGATCTCGATTAACACCTCGGATTTTCAAGTCTAAAAAAAAGGTATTTTCACAGGACCAGACTATTTTGTCTTTATGGTTTTTTTTACGCGTAATCGACACATATTTTTGAAAGGCTATGCTTCAATCTCGAGGATTTTCTTAACGGTCTGATGTGTAACTCGATGTCGATTTACAATCCGGATTTTTAACTGTAATAAAAAGGTATTTGCACAGGATCGGATGAATTTTTCTTAAAGTAATCTTTGAGCGCGTAATCGACACATAATTATGGAGGGCGACACCTTAATCTCGCGCCTTTTCTTTACGGTCTATGGTGTAACCTGATGTCGATTAACACCCCGGATTTTTAACTGTAAAAAAAAGGTATTTTCAGAGTATCGGATTATTTTTTCTTTATGTTTTCTTTGAGCGCGTTTTCGAGACATTAGTATAGAAGACCATACTTTAATCTGAGAGCTTTTCTTCATGGTCTAGTGTGTAACTCGATCTTGATTAACACTCCGGGTTTTAAACTAAAAAAAAGTATTTGCACAAAACCGGGTAATTTTTTCTTAATGTTTCTTTCGAGCCCGTTATCGAAACAGTATTTTGAAAGGCGATACTTTAATCTCAGAACTTTCCTTCACGATCTAGGGTGTAACCGGATGTCGATTAACACTACGGTTTTTTAACTGTGAGAAAAAAGTATTTGGACCCGATGATTCTTTCGTCATGTTTTCTTCAAGCGCGTAATCGACAAATAATGATGGAAGGAAATACTTCAATCTCAGAGCATTTTCTCCCGGTCTAGTGTGTAACTCGATGTCGATTAACATCCCGGATGTTCAAATGTGAAAAAAAATTATTTGCACAGAACCTGATGATATTTTCTATATGATTTGTTCTAGCGCGTATTCAACGAATAATTATAGAAGGCGATACTTTAAATTCAGCGCTTTCCTTCCCGGTCTAGGGTGTAACTCGATCTCCATTAACACCTTGGATTTTCAACTGTAAAAAAAGGTATTTTCACAGGCCCAGGTTATTTTTTCTTGATGTTTTCTTCAAGCGCGTAATCAACAAATAATTATTGTAGGCAATACTTCAATCTAAGAACTTTCCCTTTCGGTCTGGGGTGTAAGTCGATATCGATTAACACTCCGGATTTTGAACTGTAAGAAAAAAGTATTTGCGCAGGACAGGAACATTTTTTCTTCATGTATTCTTTGAGCACGTAATCGCCACATTATAATGGAGGGCGATACTTCAATCTCGGGGCTTTTTTTACGGTCAAGGGTGTAACTCGATGTCAATGAACACCCAGGATTTTTAACAGTTAAAAAAATGGAATTCGCATAAGATCGGTACATTTTTTTTAATGTTTTCTTCGAGCGCGTATCTTCACAGTTTTCTGGAAGGCGATTCTTCTATTTCGGAGCCTTTTTTCACGGTCTAGAGTGTAACTCGATGTCTATTAACACCTTGGATTATCAACTCTAAGAAACAGATATTTAAACACGACAGGATGATTTTTTTTTCACGTTTTCTTTAAGCGCGTAATCCAGAAAGTATTTTCGAAGGCTATACTTCAATCTCGGTGCATTCCTTCACAATCTAGGGGGTAACGCGATGTCGATTAACACTCCGGATTTTGAACTGTAAAAAAAAGGTTTTTGCACAGGACAAGATGATTTTGTCTAAATGTTTTTTTTTAGGGGGGGGGGGGATACAAAATGTTCCTAAAAAGTTATGGCCAAAAAATCGATAAAATTAGTGAAAATTGCTGTTTTTCACGACAGTTCCACTCGAAAAAGACAGAATTGTGTATAAAAATATTTCATTTTATATTTGCTATTAGAAAATAAAAAAAACAATGAGGGATACAAGACGTTTCTAAAAGGTGAAGGCCAAAAAATCGATAAAATTGGTGAAAATTACTGTTTTTCGCGACAGTTCCACTCGAAAAAGACAGAATTGTGTACATAAATATTTCATTTTATATTTGCTATTAGAAAATGAAAAAAAATTGGGTATACAAGACGTTCCTAAAAAGTAATGACCGAAATATCGATAAAATAGGTGAAAATTGCTGTTATTCGCGACAGTTCCATTCGAAAAAGACAGAATTGTGTATAAAAATATTTAATTTTATATTTGCTATTAGAAAATGAAATAAAAATTGGGGATACAATACGTTTCTAAAAAGTTATGGCCGAAGAAACGATAAAATTTGTGAAAATTGCTGTTTTTCGCGAAAGTTCCACTCGCAGAAGACGAAACTCTAAATAGAAATGTTACATTTTTCATTTGCTATAAGATAGTGAAAAAATTGGGGATATAAGACGTTTTTACAAAGTTATGGCCAAAAAAACGATAAATTGGTGAAAAATGCTGTTTTTCGGGACAGTTCCACTCAAAAAAGACAGAATTGTGTATAAAATTATTTCACTATATATTTGCTATTAGAAATATAGAAAAAAATTGGTGATACAAGACGTTTCTAAAAAGTTATGGCCGAATAATCGATAAAATTGGTGAAAATTGCTATTTTTCGCAACAGCTCCACTCGAAGAAGAAAAAAATGTAAATGAAAATATTCAAGTTTTTATTTGCTATTAGATATTGAAAGAAAATTGGGGATACAAGACGTTTGGAAAAAGTTATGGCCGAAAAATCGATAAAATTGGAGAAAACTGCTGTTTTTCGCGACAGTTCCACTCGAAAAAGACAGAATTTTGTATAAAAATATTTCATTTTATATTTGCTATTAGAAAATGAAAAAAAAATTTGGGATACAAGACGTTTCTAAAAAGTTATGGCAAAAAAAATCAATAAAATTGTGATGAAAATTGCTGTTTTTCGCGACAGTTCCACTCGGAGAAGACAAAATTGTGAAAAAAAAATTCTCTGTTTAATTCGCTATTAAATAGTGAAAAAAAAATTGGGGATACAACACGTTTCTAAAAAGTTATGGCCGAAAAATCGATAAAATTGGTAATAATTGCTGTTTTTTGCGACAGTTCCACTCGAAAAAGACAGAATTGTGTATAAAAATATTTTATTTTATATTTGCTTTTAGAAAATGAAAAAAAATTGGGGATACAAGACGTTTCTAAAAGGTGAAGGCCGAAAAATCGATAAAATTGCTGAAAATTGCTGTTTTTCGCGACAGTTCCACTCAAAAAAGACAGAATTGTGTATAGAAATATTTCATTTTATAGTTGCTATTAGAAAATGAAAAAAAAAAATTGGGGACTGATAAAGTTCGCTAGAACTTTCTTGTCGGATAGTACAGGACAAGAAAGTGGAAGCCACGTATCTTTTCGCTAATTATTAGGCTCTGCACATCATTTTCCCGCTTTCCCGATATCAACAGTTCACCGACCAATAAGCGTCGCGTATTTGAATACCTGCGCGAAAGCAGACCGGTTTTTAACGATTTGGAAGTTCAATGCTAAAACTCGATTCCATTCAGATTTCCTCGAGGAAATATATAGGTATAGTTTCCTTAAGAAAAATGTGCTTCTCAAAAATTTTTCAGGCGATGGCGTAAGGTGAAAGGGAAAATTTTTCGGAAGGGAATGTCGCTACCAGCTCCAGCTACCCGAAATTACTACAATGATTAATAGTTTTATTAGCGTGTTTTCATCAATAGGTCTCATAGATGTTGCGAGATCCCCAAAGATCCCTTCCCATTTGCCCATGCTAGATATTTTAAAGATAGGCTGACGTTGTATGAAATACGTTCTATGAGATAGGCAAGGTATCCTGGCCAAGATGTGTGAAAAGTTCATAGATTGTGATTTTCGGAAAGCTGATGAAGCGTGTAAAAAAATTCGTTATCAAAGCAGCAGTCGCATTTAAAACCCTCCAGTTTGAATCCTGTACAAAATTAAGTGGTAGAAATAAAAATAACATGGTGGGTCATCCATCATTACAAAAAGAGGTGATATCCCCGATAAAAAACTTTAAAAAAGTAAGCAAAAGTTTGTCGGGTAGTACAGTACAAAAAATTTCGTAAAAATTCTTTTTTTTTCTTGCAACTTTCAGGTAAGGCATGTAAAAACTTGGACCTTGATTAATATTAAAAACCTTGCGCAACAAAAAATAATGATATCAAATCGTTGGTTAGACCGTAATAAGTTTTCTAATCTAATTTTTTTGGCACATCCAAGAGTTATGCAATATAAAAAATATTCTTTCGAAACTAGCACCTGAAGTACGTTTAAAAAAACAGGTTTCATTTCCATATCGATCCGAGATCAAGAAGTGACGAAATTATTCAACTGTTTATCGGCGACATGCGACGCACCATTGATAATATTCCAAGTGCAAAAGTCATTCAATTTATATAAATTTTCATTCAAAATTGCTGCTGAACTATGTTTAGAAAAACAATTTTTTTTCCGATCTTGTTCCGTGATCAAAAAGTGACAAAATTATTCAACTGTTTATCGGCGACATGCGAGGAACTATTGACTATTTTCCAAGTCTAAGATTATGCAATTTCCAACAATTTTCTTTCGAAAATAGCAGCTCAAGATTTTTCAGAAAAACAGTTTTTTTTCCCATCTCGATCCGAGGGCGTGAAGTGACAAAAATATTCAATTGTTAATCGGCCACATGCAACACACCATTTATTATTTTTCACGTCCAAGCTTTATGTCATTTACAAACATTTTTTTGCGAAAATAGCAGCTCAAGTATGTTTAGAAAAACCGATTTTTTCCATCTCGATCCAATATCAGGAAGTGACAAAATTATTCAACTGTTCATCGGTGACATGCGACGCACCAATGATAATTTTCCAGGTCAAAGAGTTATGCAATTCACAAAAATTTTCTTTCGAAAATAGCAGCTCAAGATTGTTTAGAAAAACAACTTTTTTTCCGAACTCGATCCGAGACCGATAATTGAAAAATTATTCAACTACTTATCTGCGACATGCGACACACTGTTGATCATTTTTCACGTACAAGATTTATGTCTTTCACAAAAATTTTTCTTTCGCAAAAAGCAGCTTAAGTATGTTTAGAAAAACAGATTTTTTCTCATTTTCAACCGAGATCATGAAGTAACAAAATTATTATACTCTTTATCGTCGACATGCGACGCACAATTGATAATTTCCCAAGTCCAAGAGTTATGAAATTCACAAAAAATTTCTTTCAAAAATAGCAGCTGAGATATGTTTAGAAATACAGGTTTCATTTTAATTTCGATCCGAGATTAAGAAGTGACAAGATTATTCAACTGTATATCGGCTACATGCGGTGCACCATTGAAAATTTACCAAGTCCGAAAAATATTCAATTTACGTAAATTTTCTTTCGAAAACAGCAGCTCAAATATGTTTAGAAAAACAAGTTTTTTTCCCAAATCGATCCGAGGTAAAAAAATGACAAAGTTATTTAACTGTTTACCATCGTCATGCGCAGAACCATTGATAATTTTCCAGGTCCAAGAGTTATTTAATTTAAATAAATTTTCTTTCGAAAATAGCTGCTCAAGTATGTTAAGAAAATTAATTTTTTTTCCCATCTTGTTCCGAGATCAAGAAGTGACATAATTATTCAACTGTTCATCAGCGACATGCGAGGCACCATTGATAATTTTCCAGGTCCAAGAGTTATGCAATTTAAAAAAATTTTCTTTCGAAAATGGAAGTTCAACTATGTTGCGAAAAATAAGTTTCATTTCCATCTCGATCCGAGATCGAGAAGTGACAAAATTATTCAACTGTTTATCGGCGACATGAAAGACACCATTGATTATTTTTCACGTCGGAGCGTTATGTCATTTACAAAAATTTCCTTTCGAAAATAGCAGCTTTAGTATATTGAGAAAAACTGATTTTTTTTCCTTCTCAATCCAAGATCAGGAAGTAACAAAATTATTCAACTGTCCTTCGGTGACATGCGACGCACCATTGATAATTTTCTAGATCCAAGAGTTAAGCAATTTACAAAAATTTTCTTTCGAAAATTGCAGCTCGAGTATGTTTAGAAAAACATGTATTTTTCTAAAAACGTTCCGAGATCAAGATGTGTCAAAATTATTTAACTGTTTATCATCGACATGCGCGGCGCCATTGATACTTTTACAGGTCCAAGAGTTATTCAATTTACATAAATTTTCTTTCGGAAATAGTAGCTCAAGTATGTATATGACAACAAGTTTTTTTCCCATGCTGATCCGAGATTAAGAAGTGACAAAATTATTCAACTATACAACGGCGACATGCGACGCCAGATTGATAATTTTCCAAGTCCAAGTGTTATTCTGCTTACATAAATTTTCTTTCTAAAATAGCAGCTCAAGTATATTTAGAAAAACAATTTTTTTTCTCATTTCCATCCTTGATCAAGTAGTGACAAAAATATTCAACTGTTTATTGACGACATGCGACGCTCCATTGATTATTTTCCAAGACAGAGAGTTATTCAATTTACATAAATTTTCTTTCGCAACTAGCAGCTCAAGTATGTTATGGAAAACAGGTTTTTTTCCATATCGATCAGAGATCAAGAAGTGACAAAATTATTCAACTATTTATCGGCGACATGCGACGCACCATTGATAATTTTCGGAGTCTGGAAGTTATGCTATTTACGAAAATTTTCATTCGAAAATGGCAGCTCAAGTATGTTAAGGAATACAGGTTTCATTTTCATCTCGATCCGAGATCAAGAAGTGACAAAAATATTCAACTGTTTATCGGCGACATGCGAGGCACTATTGATTTTTTTCCACGTCCAAGAGTTATGCAATTTCCAACAATTTTCTTTCGAAAATAGCAGCTCAAGATCGGTCGGAAGAACAGATTTTTTTCCCATCTCGATCTGAGAGCGATAAGTGACAAAATTATTCAAGTTTTTTTCAGCGACATGCAACACACCATTGATTATTTTACACGTCCACGCGTTTTGTCATTGAAAAAAATATTCTTTCGAAAATAGCAGCTCAAGATTGTTTAGAAAAACATCATTCCTTCCAACCTCGGTCCGAGATCGATAAGTGACAAAATTTTTCATCCATTTATCTGCAACATGCGACACACTAATGATGATTTTTCGGGTACAAGAGTTATGTCATTTACAAAAAGTTTCTTTCGAAAATAGCAGCATAAGTATGTTTAGAAAAACAGGTTTCATTTACATGTCGATCCGAGTTCAAGAAGTTACAAAATTCTTTAACTGTTTATCGGCAACATTAGACGCACCATTGATAATTTTCCAGGTCCAAGGTTTATGCAATTTACAAAAATTTTATTGCGAAAATAGTAGCTCAAGATTGTTTAGAAAAACAATTTTTTTCCCATCACGATCCAAGATCGATAAGTAAAAAAATCAATCACCTGTTTATCGGCGACATGCGATGCAGCATCGATAATTTTCCATGTCTGAAACATGTGCAATTTACGAAAATTTCTTTTGAAAATGGCAGCCCAGGTATGTATAGAAAAACAGGTTTTATTTTCATCTCGACACGAGATCAAGAAGTCAAAAAATTATTCAACTGTTTATCGGCGACATGCGATGCACCATTAATGATTTTTCAGGTGCAAGAGTCCTTCAATTTTTTAAAATTTTCTTACGAAAATAGCAGCTCAAGTATGTTAAGAAAAACACGTTTCATTTTCATCTCGATCCGGGATCAAGAAGTGATAAAATTATTGAACCATTTATCGTTGACATGCAACACACTATTGATTGTTTTCCAGGTCTAAGAGTTAAGCAATTTCCAACAATTTTCTTTCGAAAATAGCAGCTCAAGATTGTTTAGAATAACAGGTTCTTTTCCTATCTCGATCCGGTATCGAGAAGTGACAAAATTATTAAACTGTTAATCGGCGACAAGCAAGGCACTATTCATTATTTTCCAGGTCCAAGAGTTATGCAATTTACAATAATTTTCTTCCGCAAATAGCAGCTCAAGATTGTTTAGAAAAACTGGTTTTATTTCCATCTCGATCCGAGATCAACATGTGATAAAATTATCCAACTGTTTATCGGCGGCATGCGACGCACCATTGATAATTTTCCAAGTCGAAGCATTATTCAAATTACATAAATTTTCTTTCGAAAATAGCAGCTGAAGTATGTTTGGAAAAACAAGATTTTGTCCCATCTCGATCCGAGATCAAGAAGTGACAAATTTATTCAACTGTTTATCGGTGATGAGAGGCACAATGATGATTTTCCAGGTCCAAGAGTTATTTAATTTACATACATTTTATTTTTCGAAAAAAGTAGCTCAAGTTTGTTTAGAAAAACAATTTTTTTTCCATCTCGATCCGAGATCAAGAAGTGCCAAAATTTTTCAACTGTTTATCGGCAACATGCGAAGCACCATTGATAATTTCCCAAGTCTAGGAGTAATGCAAGTTACAAAAATTTTCTGTCGAAAATAGCAGCTCAAGTATGTTAAGAAAAACACGTTTCATTTTCATCTCGATCCGAGATCAAGAAGTGATAAAATTATTCAGCTGTTTATCGTTGACATGCGAGGCACTATTGATTGTTTTCCAGGTCTAAGAGTTAAGCAATTTCAACGATATTCTTTCGAAAATAGCAGCCGAAGATTGTTTAGAATAACAGGTTTACTTCCTATCTCGATCCGGTATCGAGAAGTGACAAAATTATTAAACTGTTAATTGGTGACATGCGTTTCACCATTCATTATTTTCCAGGTCTAAGAGTTATGCAATTTACAATAATTTTCTTCCAAAAATAGCAGCTCAAGATTGTTCAGAAAAACCGGTTTCATTTCCATCTCGATCCGAGATCAAGATGTGACAAAATTATCCAACTGTTTATCGGTGGCATGCGACGCACCATTGATAATTTTCCAAGTCGAAGAATTATTCAATTTACATAAATTTTCTTTCGAAAATAGCAGCTGGAGTATGTTTAGAAAAACAAGATTTTGACCCATCTCGATCCGAGATCAAGAAGTAACAAAATTACTCAACTGTTTATCGGTGATGAGAGGCACAATGATGATTTTCCAGGTCCAAGAGTTATTCAACTTACATACATTTTTTTTCGAAAAGAGTAGCTTAAGTTTGTTTAGAAAAACAATTTTTTTTTCCATCTCGATCCGAGATCAAGAAGTACCAAAATTATTCAACTGTTTATTGGCGACATGCGAGGCATTATTGACAATTTTCCAGGTCCAAGAGTTAGGCAATTCACAACAATTTTCTTTCGAAAATAGCAGCTAAAGATTGTTCAGAAAAACGAGTTTATATCCTCTCTCGATCCGAGAACGAGTAGTGACAAAATTATTCATCTGTTCATCGGCGACATGCAACAAATCATTGATTTTTTTCTACGTCCAAGCGTTATGTCATTTACAAAAATTTTCTTTCGAAAATAGCAGCTTAAGTATGTTCAGAAAAATAGATTTTTTTTCCATCTCAATTCAAGATCAATAAGTCACAAAATTATTTATCTGTTTATCGGCGACATGCGACACTCCATCGATGATTTTCCAAGTCGAAGAGTTATTCCGTTTACATACATTTTCTTTCAAAAAGTGCGGGTAAGTATGTTTAAAAAAACAAGTTATATGTCCAACTCGACCCGTGATCCGGAAGTGACAAAAATATTTGTCAGTTTATCGGCGACATACGAGGCATCATTGATGAATTTACAGCTCAAATGTTATGCAATTTCTGAAAATTTCCTTTCGAGAATAGCAGCACAAGTAGGTTTAGAAAAACAGGATTCATTTCCATCTCGATCCGATATCAAGAAGTGAATAAGTTATTCAACTGGGTAACAGCCACATGCGACGCACCAATGATAAATTTCAAATTCCAATAGTTATTCAATTTACATAAATTTTTTTTCGAAAACAGCAGATCAAGTTTGTTTAGAAAAATAAGTTTTTTTCCCAAATTGATCCGAGATCAGGATGTGTCAAAATATTCAACTGTTTATTATCGGCATGCGCGGCACCATTAAGACTTTTCCAGGTCCAAGAGTTATTCAATTTACATAAATTATCTTTCGAAAATAGCAGCTCAAGCATGTGGAGGATAACCAATTTTTTCCCCATGCGGTTCCGAGATCAAGAAGTGACAAAATTTTCAACACTTCAACGGCGACATGCGACGCCTGATTGATAATTTTTCAAGTTCAAATGTTATTTAATTAACATAAATTTTTTTTCTTAAATAGCAGCTCTAGTATGATCAGAAAAACAAGTTTTTTTCATATCTCCGTTCGTGATTAAAAAGTGACAAAAATATTCAAATGTTCATTCGCGACATGCGACGCACCATTGATAATTTTCCAAGTCTAAGAGTTATGCAATTTACAAAACATTTCATTCGAAAATAAAAGCTCAAGTATGTTCAGAAAAACAAGTTTCATTTCCATCTCGATCCGAGATCAAGAAGTGACAAAATTTTTTACCGTTTATCGGCGACATGCGACGCACCATCGATAAATTTCCAAGTCTAAGAATTACGCAATTTCCAAAAATTTTCTTCCGAAAATGGCAGCCCAGGTATGTTTAGAAAAACAGGTTTTTTTATCATCTCGATACGAGATAGAGGAGTAACAAAATTATTCAACGGTGTAGCGGCTACATGCGACGCTCCATCGATAATTTTCCAAGTCGAAGTGTTATTCAATTTACATCAATTTTTTTTCGACACTAGCAGCTCAAGTATGTTTAGAAAAACAAGTTTTTTTCCCATCCCGATCCGAGATCAAGAAGTGACAAAATTTTTCAACTGTTTATCGGCGACATGCAAGGAACCATTGATTTTTTTTCCCATCACGATCCAAGATCGATAAGTAAAATTTCAATAACAATTTTATTGACTCTATCAAATAGCAAATAAAAAATCGAATATTTTTATCCACAATTTTGTCTTTTTCGAGTTCAAATGTCGCGAATAATAGTAATTTTTACTAATTTTATCGATTTTATAGCCATAACTTTTTAGAAACGTCTTGTATCTCAATATTTTTTTCACTATTTAATAGCTAATAAAAAATGTAACATTTTTATCTACAATTTTGTCTTGATAGAAGCCAGCGGCAGAAGCCGGCGGTAAAAGAAAGCATCAAAAGTATTTGACTTAAGACGATGTTCTAGCAACAAGATCATAAGAACGAAAGTTAGTTATGTGCTCTTATAGGTATTTTAGTATTATAAATAGAAAGCTAGCTGTATGATCCGGCGGTAAATGCTTACAGTAGAATCCAGCGGCAGAAGCCGGCGGTAAAAAATATTGGACAGAAGATGACGTTCTAGCAACAAGATCGTTAGAACGAAAGTTAGTTATAAACTCTTATAGTTATTTTAATATTATAAATAGAAAGCCAGCTGTATAATCCAGTGGTAAATGCCGCTGGTATAACCCAGCGGCAGAAGCCAGCGGTATATGCCAGCGGTAAAAAGTATTTGACTGAAGATAATGCTCTAGCAGCGAGATGATGAGAACAAAAGTTAGTTATATACTTTTATAGTTATTTTAGTATTATATATAGGAAGCCAGCTGTATACTCAAGCGGTAAATGCAAACGGTAAAAGCCAGCGACAGAAGCCGTCGTTAAAAGCCCGAGGTGAAAGCCGGCGGTAAAAAAAATTTGACTGAAGATGATGTTCTAGGAACGAGATTATGAGAACGAAAGTTAGTTACATACTTTTATAGTTATCTTAGTATCATGATGCACGGAGAAAAATTTTTTGTAAATTTTATCGAAACGGCGGTAGAATTTACGAAACTTTTGGCGAAGTGGTGATAATTTCCAACATTAGTACTTTTTAC
>JAPYZL010168971.1:0-13495 GCA_030522825.1 Platygaster orseoliae
CAAATTTGAATAACTTCTTTGTTTTTGAGTTTTGCAAAAAGTGGTAAAGGACTTTTCAACTCGAAATTGAAAAAGGAATTCAGGATTTTTTTTTATCGCAAACTTTGGGACACCCTGTATATATGTCAGTAAAAAAATACACTTTTTAGGTTATGTGTACATAAATTTCCGTTCATTCAATTAACGAAATTTGACATAATTTTCCCGTTGAAAAATCACGAATTTTTCAAAAATCGTAATAAATGCTCACCTTAAAAGTAATAAAAAAATAATCATCACAATTATTTCACTTGCAAAATGTCAATAAACACGTGCATTGACCGACATGTTTGTCAATAGAAATGTTTGACAGTTCACTTGATCACAGTAGTTTTTTTTTTCAAAAACTTAAAAATCCAAATTTTCAATTATGAAATGTTGTTTTTGAAGGCAAAGGGGACCAGTTTTTGTGTTGAAAAATATAAACAATTTCGACTCACTTGTTCTCTGCAGAATTGTGCATAATAAAACCGGAGATTTTTCAAGATGGCGGCGTAATATACTTCCGTTGAGCATCGATGTATTATTTTTATTTCCGGTATTCAAAGTTCGACAAGCAACAAAAACATTCTTTCCCGAAATCACTAACTATCATTTTTCTAACCAGGAAATAAATATGTGACGCGATTTGAGAAAAGATACCTTATGATACAAATCGTTTAGGTCTATTTTCCGTTGCCTTCGAGACAGATAATGTGCCTTAACGATCGGTACCTTAAGGTATATTTTCTCAAATCGTATCACATACAAAAATCGTAAGACATTTCTTAGTATTTTCGAAATACATAATTTATTACAAATCACAAAATTATGTAGTTTAATCCATATTCAATATAGAAAAGAGAAAAACCAGAAATTCCATCAAATTTTCCCGCAAATCACAAAATCCATTTTTTTAAATCACCGTTTTTTATTATCAACCCAGTACATAAATGCAAAAAAATGCAATGCTCTATCTGTTAGACTTGGCCACACGTTCCAACTCGTCTTTCTTCTTGATGGCATAACTGTTTGAACTTCCTTTAGCGGCATTGATCAGTTCATCAGCTAAGCATTCCGCAATGGTCTTAATATTTTTGAACGCGGCTTCGCGGGCTCCAGTGCACAACAAATAAATAGCCTGGTTGACACGACGAAGAGGCGAGACGTCGACGGCTTGACGACGGACTGTACCAGCACGACCTATACGAGTGGAGTCTTCTCGTGGTCCTGAGTTGATAATGGCTGTTACGAGAACCTGCAAAAAAAATAAAAATTGTTTATTATTAATCAGTTAAATATAGGAAACTCATTGCAATGTGCATTTTGTTAAAAAATTTTAGATTTTATGATAGAATCAAAATTTTCATTTATTTGGAAATGAATTGTAAAAATTAAGAATTTAAAAAATGTTTAGTATTTCTCCAACTTGAATATTTAGAAATTTGGGAGTACAAAGTTAAGATGATAATTTTTTATTTTGGGATTTAAAAATTTTATTAGTTTTGAAACTAATTTTTCATATTTAGAAAATGGGGGTACAAAGTTTAAAACTATAATTCTTTATTTTGAGATTAAAAAATTTTTTTTTTAGTGTTTAGGAGTTTAAATTCTTTAATTTGGGATTTTTCAAGTTCTAATAGTTTTTCAAATAATTTTTTATATTTAGAAATTTCAAGTATTAAGTTGAAAATTACAGTTTTTTATATGGGGATTTGAAAATTTTTAATAGTTTTGAAAATATTACTTATGTCCAATGAAAATATAATTTCGAAATACTTTTTCAAATTTAGAAATTTGGAGTACAAAATTGAACTTTATAATTATTATTTCAGGATTTTAAAAATCTTGATAGTTTTTAAAATAAATTTTCATATTTCATATTTATAAATGTAGAGTACAAAGTTAAAAATTATAATTTTTTATCTCAGATTTTGGAAATTTGTAAGAGTTTCCAAAACAACACATATTTCCAACTATAATATTATTTTTAAATAATTTTCATAATTAGAAATTTGGAGTGTAAAGTTGAAAATTATAATTCTTTATTTTGGGATTTTTGAAGTTTTGATAGTTTTTAAAATAATTTTTTATATTTAGAAACTTTGAGGACAAAGTTGAAAATTATAATTATTAATCTTGGGATTTTTTAAATTTTTTCCGAATAGTTTTGCATATTTAGAATTTAGGAGTACAATATTGAACATTATAATTTTTTATTTCGGGATTTAAAATAACTTTTCATATTTAGAAATTTGGAGTAAAAAGTTGAAGATTATAATTCTACATTTTGGGATTTTTGAAGTATTGACAGTTTTTAAAATAGTTTTTTATATTCAGAAATTTCGAGTACGAAGGTGAAAATTATAATTTTTTATTGAGGGATTTGAAAAATTTTAATAGTTTGAAAAATATCACATATGTCAAATGAAAATGTAATTCTGATATAATTTTTCATATTTAGAAATCTGGAGTACAAAGTTTAAAATTATAATTCTTTATCTCGAGTTTTTTTAAATTTTAATAGTTTTCAAAATAATTTTTCATATTTAGAAATTTTAAGTACAAAATTAAATATTATAATTTTTTGTTTCGGGATTTAATAAATTTTATTAGTTTCAAAAACAATTTTTAAAATTTAGAAATTCAAAGTACAAAGTTGAAAATTATAGTTTTTTATTTGGGGATTTGAAAAATTTTGATAGTTTTTAAAATAATTTTTCATACTTAGAAATTTGGAGTACATAATTAAATATCATAATTTCTTATTTGAGGATTTGAAAAATTTTTATAGTTTTTAAAATAACTTTACATATTTAGAAATTTAGAGTACAAAGTTGAAGGTCATAATTCTTCATTTTGGCATTTAAAATTTTGTTATAAGTTTTTCAAATATCAAATATGTGCAATGATAATGTAATTTTGAAATAATTTTTCATATTTGGAAATTTGGAGTACAAAGTTGAAAATTATATTTTTTAATTTTCAGATTTTAAAAATTTCAATAGTTTTCAAGATAATTTTCTATATTTAGAAATTTGAATTACAAAGTTGACAATAATAATACTTTATTTCAGGATTTTAAAATTTTTGATAATTTTTTTAACACGACACTTTTCCAATGATAATGTAATCTCGAGATAATTTCAACGTTTATAAAACGTTAAATTTCTACATAAAAAAATTTATTCTTAAATTGTTAAAACTCAAAATGCCAGAACTATTAAATTTTAACTTTAATACTGAAATCCAAAGTTAAACATGATAAATAATTTTTTCAAGTTCAACAACTCTAAAATTAATCATCTTTTTTTTTCGCATTGAGAATTCACAAAATTTACTAGATACACAAAAATTGAATTAAAATTAAATCAAACAAACTAATTCAAATTCATTGAAAAAGATCTTTAAAATATATCACCTGCAGAGGATTCTCCCCATTCAACAAGTACACAATTTCCAAAGCGTGTTTGACGATCCTCACTGCCATTAGTTTCTTGCCAGTGTTTCGCCCATGCATCATTAAAGAGTTCGTGAGCCTCTCAACAATAGGACATTGGGCCTTTCGGAACCTTTTTGCTGCGTACCTTCCTGCAGAGTGCGGCAAATACTTTGCGTATTTATCTTTAACTTCCATCGACCAAAGAGTTTAATGTCAGGCAAATCGGCAGTGACTGCGCCATAACCGCCATCGCCGGTCGCTACGACGGGTGCGTCATCATCCCAGTTTTCGTCAGCCATTTTCTGTTTTAGAGCAGAGACATTTTATTGATTAGTTACAATTTAGTCACTCAATATTTGTTGTTAAAAATTTTTTATAAATGTTTTTATGGACAAAATAAAATTTCATAAAAGTAAAAATAGATTAAAAAATTTTTTTTCGCAAAATAGGGAATTCTGACATCTCTAAAGTTCCAAACGTTTGAAAACAAACGAAAAAATAAAAAAATTGTTCTACCATCCCAAGTTATGAAATAAATTAATAATGATTGATATTTAAACAATATTATTGAACATTTCCCATTGTTTTAATTTTATTTATGGGTGGAAATGAAAGATAATTCATTTACTTTTTTGTTTATTTTATAAACATTTAAAACTTCAGGCACATGGATTCTGATTAATTTTTATTGTAACACATTAAAAACAAATTATGTTCATCAATTATTTAGCTTGCTGCAAAAAAAATATTGACTACAAAAAATTCGTTTACTATTTAATTCTCTAATTATTTCAAAAATATTTTTTTTATTTAATTTATTAGTAGCTTATTGATTTGAGACTTTGATTGAAAAAATAATATTTTTTTTCAATTTGAAAATTAAACAAGAAAAAAGCTTGATTTCATAACTGAAAATTTTTTTGAATTTATTTATGAAGAATAATTGATTATTTTTTTGATATTGAAACAAATAAAGTATTTTACGTATATGAAAGTATCATTAACAGTAAGAGTGTATTTTTCGATAATTCGAATTACTACAAAAATTGGAAAATTATATTTACAGACCTTTTTTTGAATAAAAAGGTAATAAAAAATTAAGAGTAATTTACAGCAACAGATGAAAAGAAAATTTGCAATTGCACTAAAAAAAGGATAATAATTTTAAATTATTTAATAAATAAATTAGTATTCTGTAATTTCTGTGACGTTAATAATTTACTATCGTCATAAGGGGCTGTCCACATATTACGTCATCACTCTTAAGGGGGGGGGAGGGGGGTATCGAGTTTGATGACATGTGTTTCTACGGAATGAAGAAGGTTGATGACATGGGAGGGGGGGGGGGCAAAAATAGGTAAAAAATTGATGACGTAATATGTGGACAGCCCCTAACTGATCAAAATTAGTTTAAAAAATATTTCAAATTCTTCTCGTCAAAAATCGAAATAATTTTTCTATATGTGAATACGATGCATTTCAGAAAGAAAACTTAACGATTGCAGAATCATATTAAATTTGCAAAGGATTTTTATTAATTAAAAAAATTGTAAATTTAGAAATAAGCAAAATCATTTGCAAATTTCATTTATTGTACTTTTTCTTAAATATGTACAAAATGTATTTTTTTTTAATTTGAAATTCAAGATATATAAAGTATGACAAAAAATTTGAGTCTCGGGTAAATTTGAAAAAAATTCGGAGTCTTGCATATCATACGAAGAATCAAAAAATATTTAGAAAAATCAAATAAAAAATATACTGAAAATATTAGGGAAAGCAACTTACAAAATATAAAACATGATTTTTTAAATTGAAAATAATATTCTTGGAGCTTCAGGAAATTTCTAATAATTTTATAAATAATATTTATACAAATATTTTTCGATTGTTTAAGAGAAATCCAAAAAATCTAGATAAATTGGATTTTCATTAAAATTAAAAAAATTTACATTTTGCATACAATGATTGAAAAATCAAAATTTTAAAAAATGCGAAAATGGAAAATTCATAAAATTTGGAAAAACTTGACTTAATCATTTTATTATTCTTTGCCATATTTCGTGGAAATTCGCATTAAAAATTTTCAATTGCAATATGAATTTCGTGGAAATTTTTCAATACGTGAAAGTGGCATATTTTCAAAAATTCCAACTTTCATACCAAAATAAAAACAAAAGTACAAAATTGAACAAACAAAAAAATCAGATTAACGACATTCGAATCAAAATTACCGAGAACTTCAAGATATTTTCAACATTTGGCGTAAAAACAAGAAGGCATGTGTTTCTAACCTCAAAACTCAACACCTACGAAATACCTTTCGCACTTGCCAAATTTTACCCAACAAAAAATGAATCCAAGAGTCTAATTTTTTTTGTAGCGGATAAAACAAAGTACACGCGAAAAATTCTTACCAATATTTTTGTAGTTTACGTCGAAAAAACTACTTTTTTTGACACAGCAGTGCACCTTCTTCACAAATTGACTTAAAGGGGGAGGAAAAAGAAAATGGCGCCCAATTGGATCAGAGATTTTTTTTCGATAGAATCGAAAACCGATTATTACATCTCGATGTTCAAATCTATCGATTGTATTTCAAATTCAAAATCGTAAACGTTTTTTCAAAAAAAATTTGCCAAATTACAACACTTTTTTTTTCCTGCAATTTTTTTTTTACAAGTCACATACATTGAGTACAATCATAAGTTTTTTTCTACCTTTTTATTCACTGGAATTTAAATTGTTCTAACTTTAGTGCATGTTAAGACAAAAATAATTGAATCATCGAATATTTTTCCATGAAAGAATCAAAAGTTTTCCCAGATTTTCGAAAATTTTTGACTCTGGGTGACCGGGTCAAAAGGCAAAAGCCGGCCGCCATTTTGTTTTCGCGAGCAGTTCCGCGAATCGCGAAAACAATTGCTGTGTCGAACAATAACAGCACCTCAAAACATTGACCGGTATCGCGTCAAGTGATAAGTGGCTCGTTCCGAGTAATAACAATTTACTGTCGACGTGTTACGTAATTGTGAAATTGTTAAACTCGCCGCCAACGGTTTCAAAAAACATCGCAACAATGATGGATTACCGATCGTTGACCTAACCTCTACAGTTTGGCAGTGCATAAGGATAAAAGGTAGTAATGCATGAATTCATAATTTTTTTGTTACAGAAAAAAGGTGATCATCTATTTATCCAATTACAAAGCGATGATTTGCGCTAATTTGTGTACTTGGATGTTGTCTAATTATGTTGTAAATGGTGGTAATGGATATGACATTTTAGTTACGACGTTTTTCGTGCAAAGTTGTAGATGGCGACACTTATACGAATTTTGTGGAATTCACGTGTTGCGAAAAATGGATTACGTGATTGATGGTGTGAAAATTATATTTCTAGTAATTTTGATTCTTATGAAAACATTTTTTAAAAGAATTTTTCTATAAATTCTTATAAGAAAAAAATTGATATGTTTCTGTGAAAAAAAAAAAATTATTTTAATTTACAGGAACTCGCCAATTTTGTAATAAATGTGCAACTGAATTTTCCAGTATTTTTGCAATAAAACTTGAAGAAAAAAAAAATTGTTTTACTGGTTTTACTTTTAATCCTCATCCCAATAGAATAATAGCACATGTTGCAAACCGTCACTAAACACATGGATAATTATTGTCTGCATGGTGAAAAATTGACTTTGCTGATTAGAAAATTGAAGTATTTCAAATAAATGACATACGAGGAATTCGCTGAGCAATTAGCGGAGAAAGTATTCAAAAGAATATTTGTGCAACGCTCATTGAAGTGCAGTGTTAATTGCAGTCTGTAACCGAGAGCCATGAGGACTCTTAAAGCATTTAAAAACTGTTTTGTGTTGCTCTGTCACTGAATTCAAAGAGATTCTTTAAAAAAAAATTTTCAATGTATCTTTGCTCTGAATAGTTTTCTGGATTTGTAGGGGAATAGATTTTTCAGAACTCGGGTTGATAGTGAAAAATTAATTTGGTTGGCTCAAAAAACATTTTGTCGTTATTTGACCAAATAAATTTTTAGTTCAGTCAAACAAATTTTTTTTGCTGTAAAATATTTTTAGTTTGGACAAATAAATTCAAGTTAGCAGAACCATACGTTTTTTTTTACTAAAACGATCGGTTTTTCAATGAATTTTATTAAAAGTCCCAAAATTTAAAAAATTATAGAAATTTGAAGAAAATCAATTTTTTCTGACAAAATTCTCCTGAAACTTTTTTCTACTTACGATTTTCTCTAACTAACATTCAAATTTTTTTCAAATTATAAAAAATTGAACTATGTCATATAATTGATTAAAAAAATAATTAATACATTTTTGAACATATATTAAAAAACCAATTTGGTTGGCTCAAACAAACGTTTAGTCATTATTTGACCAACTAAATTTTTGATTTACTTAAATAAATTTTTAGCTGTCAAAAAAATTTTTTTTATAGTGTAAAATATTTTTAGTTCAGACAAACAAATTCAAGTTAGTAGAACCGTAAATTTTCTTATTTTATTAAAATTTAATTATATTAAAAGTCATTATATCTGAAAAGTTATAGAATCTCGAATTAAATAAATATTTTTATGACAAAATCCACCTGAAACTTTTTTCTATTCAAAATTAACTTACTTACAATTAAAATTTTTTTTCCAATCATAAACAATCGAACTATGTCATAATTAATTAAAAAAATAATAAATGAATTTTATAAACATATACTGAAATACTGAAAAACCAATTTAGTTGACTTAAACAAATTTCTTTAAGTTAACCAAATTGTTAATTAAACAAATTTGTTTCATCAATGACATGTAAGTGATTTTGGATTTATGTTGATTTACGAGTGAAATTGTTGTAATAATTTGTGTTGTATATATACATTATAGATCTTGATAAGGACTCCAAGATAGAGTCGAAACGTCGATGAATATTTGAAAAACGAAAGAATAAATTTGACTGGGAAAACGAAAAAGAATCTATTAAACAAATATTTTATAGTTATTTTACCAACTAAATTTTTGGTTCAATAAATAAATTTTCAGTTCAGTCAAACAAATTTTTATTATTGTAAAATATTTTTAGTTTGCACAAACAAGTTCAAGTTAGCAGAACAGTTAATTATATTAAAAGCCTGAAAAATTAGAAAAATTATGGAATCTTGAAGAAAATAAATATTTTCCTTTTTTTTAGTCATTTAATTTTTATTATTTAATTGAATAGTTTAAAAAAATACATAATCAATGAACTCTTGAACATACACTGAAAAACCAATTTGGTTGGCTTAGCCAAACGTTTGATAGTTATTTGACTAACGAAATATTTGGTTTACTTAATAAATTTTTGGTTCAGAGAAATAAATTTTCTTTAACTGAAACAAAATTTGAGTTCGATAAAATTTGTTTATCTGAAGTAAAAAATTATTTAAGTGTACCAAATCGGTTTATCAAACTTTGAGGAAAAAGAATTTGAAAAAATTACACTATGATTTATTATTATTGTGTAATAAAATTTTTTATTTGATAAATTCATTTATTTATTCGTATTATTTATGTTTTCTTAAACACAAAGGCGAAAAACAATGTTTTTTTTTCTTTCATATTGAACGAAAGACAGGGTTATTTATTATTTTTCTTCGAAATATGAATTTCATGTTCTTTTATTTTTCAATGAAAGTCTTAAGAAATTGAAAGAAATTGAAAAATTCTGAATAGTTTTGACGAATTTTTATAAATTGGAAGAAGTTTTATCATGTCTAAAATTTTAATAAATTAAAAATATTATAAGTATCATTGGTAACCCTGAAAAATTCTTTAATTTTTTTAAATGGTAGGGAATCTTAATGAATTTCATATATTGCGTTCATTATCATACATTCTCATTCTAAATATGTTAGATTATGTTTCTTCATTTTTTGTGAAAATCCAAAAAATTTGAAGAAATTGAAAAACTACGAGAAGTTTTGAAAAAGTAGATAACTTTTCATGAAATGTGCACTGAAAAACTAAATTTTTTGTTACTGTAAAAGTATTTTTATTCTATTCTATTCTATTTTATTATATTTTAATCATACTGTAAAATATCATTATTTCGGACAAACAAATTCAAGTTTGCAAAAACGTAAATTTTTCTGCCTGAAACAAACTTTATGACAGCCAAATAAACATAGTTTAAAGTATAAATTGATTCAAGTGAACCAAATATCCAGTTTCTCAAATCGGGTTTCCAGTGTAGTGGAAACTTATATTTTTAAGAGACGCCAATTCTTCGCACTGTAACAGGCGGTCCCTGGTCACTTTTGACGTACCTGAAATGGCTTTATAGAGCACTAAGCTTTTTCACGTTTCACGGGTTTATTGACGAAAGAAATTTCGATGAGAAACGAGGTATTAAATAATAAAGGAGAAGATGCAACGGAGCGGGAGAAGCAATCGATTCAGCTAGAGCGCTTTCATTTTTCACGACTCGAAAAGGAGACGGAGAGCCGAGCGTTCCTTGACTCGGCGATTTTGTACATTTTTTTTTTCTTTTTCCAAGCCTCGCACGCATCGCCAGTCAACTCGAACGAAGCGAGTTTGCAGTGTATTATTTGATATGAATCGATTCAACTACCGTCTGCTATCGGTGCTTTTAACGCACGTTGAGCCGGGAATCAATGCTCTGATTTCGGTGTAATTATCCAATTATCTTGTACAAGCGACATTCGAAAATGGAGTGTGTTTTTGTGGAAACTGGAGTAATCGGGATCTCCAATGTACTTTGAATTCGGTCACTTGATAAGTTTGGATAGAAGAGTTTTGAAATTAAATACAGTTAAGATGGGTATAATATGTTTTCGTAACTTTTTTTCACCTAACTTGAAAAATCTTTGAAAGATTTTGTTTGAAAGTCCTTACATTTCGATATGAAGAAGGGAATTCCTTTCATACCGCGGGTAAATTGCACCTCTCGACTCATACTTCATTTATCTCGACCCAATTTCATCCTTCCTACAATCACGCAAAAACCCTAGATTATTCAAATCCAGAAATCTCGCCATCATGCAAAGCTTTTCGCCTTCATCGAGATGAAAAATATATTTTCACGTTTTTCTCATTTGGAATCCAAGCACTCAAGTAAAAACTCGGAGAAGCGACCTTTCTTTCTTGTTTCATTTTAACATTCTGTTTTTCTCTCTTAAAAATTTTCTCGTATAATTCCTCAGTTCGTTACGGCTATAAATGGAAAAAGGAAGCGTACTTTGGAGCCAGGCAAACTAACTTAAAAGCTCTTCATTAATGCATAAAGCGAGCCTTCGCTATTTCTCTATAAACCAGTTGCAAAAGAATTCCCTATTTTACACGCGAACGTGCCGGTTGAAGAATAATGAAACTTGTCTTATGGCTCAACGATTCGATTTTGTTTTGTTGCAACACAATCCTTCTCTCGTTCCTGCGGCAGATAAAATTCCAACCGCAGAGAAGGCGTTAACGAAACATTCTTCCACGACTGCGACTGAAATGATACCACACAAAGCTGAATAAATAAAACTATTCGGGCTACTTTAATGACGCGCCTCTTGACAAACGAGCAAACAAACAAACAAACAAGGACGGCGGACGAATTAATTATCTTTTCACATGCGCGACAATTAGAGACTCGCAATTATCGGGGCAAAAAAGGTTGGCTTCCCTGAAGGGAAAGGGCTTCTTTGAGGTATGAAAAAAATGCTGAAAAGAAGCGGGGAATTAGAGCTCCGCGAAGGTGTGTTAGACAGCAAAACAATTTGGCTTGAAAGCGCAAAGCCGATGCCGCGTCCAAGCCTTTGCGCCTTTGCGGTAGCTCCTGCTTTTTCTCTCTTTATTTCGCCTCTCCTGGACCATCTCACTTGACGAGTTTTATTACTCCTATACCGCGGCCTGTAGACATCAGTCCTGTTAACGACGGCAGTTAAGAAGGTCGAACAAAGGACGGTTCAATAATTGCGATTGACACCCATAGCTCATACATTTTTTTCTCGCCCCGAGTCGTGTACACTGATATATTACTGAACCCAATTTCTTCTTCAATTCGGACTAAACAGTATGGTTGTCACAAACAGTTGATATAAACACCGAGGGGCCATCCACTTAAAAAATCAATGATCCTTTATGCTTCAAATCGATTCAAAGTTGAGGAGATTGAATGTATCGTGTTAGGAATCAACAAGTTTTAAGAACATCTGTGTAGATCAGAATCAGATGTTCAAGGATCAAATATAGAACCATTTCGAATCAAAAAAAATTTTTATCGATGCACCTTATTCAGGAAATAACGTTTTGTTGTGTAACTGGCCTCCTTTGAGGATTTTGTAAACTAAGTAAATCGCGCAACGTGTTTTCGTGGACCAGAAAACTGACCATGTATGTATAACTTTGTCAATATTTCGTAAATGTTAAATCTATTGTAGCGCGTTATATTAAGCAATCACTCAACTTATCAAAGTAGGCTATTCTACCATACTTGTCATTTCTTTCACGTAAACGCTAGTACAATAAAACCAGAAAACTTCAGAATCTTTGCCAAATTATTCCAACCCTCTGCGGCGGATCCTAACAGTTTTTGTATATCACAATAATGCACACGTTCATGAACTATTCATAAAAACATTCCCAAAATACACATCTGTATTTTGACTTCAACTCAAAAGATCGGGTGAAAATTCTTTTCATAATGCACGTGTTCACTCGTTCGCTTTTAGTAGAGATTTTAATTTCAGTTCAACGTAAACGACTTTTGTCCGCTCAACTCGCATGGAAAAATCTCATTCCACGCCGCTCACGGGTGGAAAATTTGTCAGGAATTTCATGGAGAAATTATCACCCTCGAGCTTTAGCTTCAGAAAAACGTCCTGTCTTAAGTTTCTTCAGAGAATTAGGGAGGGCGAAAGAAATTCACAGATAGAATCATTCTCTCTCTTGGAGCCGACTGCGTAATCGAATTTCTGCGAAAACACTTTGAATCAACAAAACGGGTTCTTCAATTCACGAAGTCATTTTATATCGGAGGTAAAAAAAGTTCCGAGGAGATAAAAGATGAAAGACCTTCGAATGTGCTAATGTCGTGTATTTAATGGCACGTAATAATGGCATTTTTGGTGAAAAAAAGGTTTGAGTTTCAGAGCCATGAACGTGTGTAGTGAGTTTTCTAATAAAACTATACAAGAATTTGCAAATAGGTTCTTTTCTTTCACTAATATACGTTTTTTTCTCAAAACTTGGAATTGATCTTACCAAAGACATTGTTAACACAAGTCTGAAAAGCAACCCCTAGGTACACCACTGGCCACAATGCAAGGGTAGAGACGAGATATTTCATCTTTGTCCCGCGTTCACGACCATTCTCATTCTCTCCTTATCTCTTTCATTATGACTATCTCTTATCCTCTATAATACCAGCTCAGCGTTCGCTTCTCAGTCCCACGTTCGTTTCTTCTTTGTCTGTCTGTCTCTCCCATACAAATACTACGGAAGCATACACGTAATACGCTCCAAAGGGGCGGATAGGCGAAATTTTCCATGGATTTTTGCATTTATGCAGAATTTTTTTCGTTACTATGTATTTTTGAGTGAATATGGTTTTTGAATTATTACTTTTCTGAGTCGAGAGTTATTATTGATTGGCTGAATTTAATTTTTTAACTATGCATTCCATAGAGTTAAATACAATAAATCCAAAGTATTCTTGTGTCTCTAGAAATTTTGCATAGTTTTTTAAAAATCATCGGAATATCCAAAATGTAATGCTGTAATTTATTCTAAAATTGGGAAAATTCTTGAGAAAAGTGAAACTTTGATGATTTATGTAGTTGCATGAAGTTTTTCTGACTCGCACACTGCTTGTGGATAATTGAATGTGTTTTGTGAAAAAATTGAAGAGAATGTTATTTCAAAGCGATTAAAAAAAAACTTCATGAACAAACACGATTAAGTATACGTGTAGAGTCTAGTACAGTTAAGTTGTGTTTGCCATAAATTAGAATTATCATTGTCTGACGT